>CAMAOI020000003.1:0-15203 GCA_945859575.2 Herminia tarsipennalis
AAAAAATAACCAGCCAAGTCTACTCATAATTTTGGTGCTGCAATGACATAGGCATAAACATAGTTGCACAGACACACAAAAATCTACATCAAACTTGTTACACGCAAAAGGAAAAAAATTCAGTCGGGGTTTTAAAAAAAAATTAAGAACGAAACGATAAAAAACACAAAAAAATTAGTTCGAATTGTGCTGTGAATAGTTTCAAGTTTAAGAAATGATCATGTGTATTTGTTTCAATGAAGAAAGTAAAAATACTTACTGATCTCTTGACTGCCCACATACATATTATCACCATTAATCGCAAGATTTCCTATACTTTCTATCGTATAAGTGAGTCTCTCAGGGGCGATCACAAGATGCAATTCAGAATCTTCCAACTGTTTTATTTCAAATGGCATTTCCAGTTTCATTTTTAGGTCCTCTGAAAAATTTCAAATAAATGGCAAAATATATACCTAATATGTTTTAGGCAACTTCAATTTTGACTTCCCTGTTGTTCTAGTGGTTAGTGACCCTGACAGATAAGCCAGAGGCCTTGGGTTCGATTCCCACAGGTTAAATCTTTGTATAATAAGCACGACTGTTTATTCGGTGTCTGGTTGTAAATGAATAATAATAATATCTTGGGACAACTCACACAAAGCTATTTGATCCCAAACTAAGCAGAGCTTGTACTATGGAAATCAAACAACCGATAAACATACTTAGATATTTCTAAATACATACATATTATAGATAAATAACACCCAGATACAGAATAAACCATCGTGCTCATAACACAAAGTTTTATCCTGGGTGGGGATCAAACCCACGACCTCTTGCGTAGCAGTCAGATACACTCCCACCGCGCCACAGAGGCAGTCAATTAACTATAGCATGTATGTATTTATGTATGTTTATCAGTGATCAGGTTGACATGGTACAGGCTCTGACTACTTATTTATTAATTAGAAAAACTATTAATGTACCAATTTTAACTCCCCCGTGTCCTTCACCATGTACTTTTATACCATCTATTATAGCACCAAGGGTTGGAGTCGGCTCAATTTTATACTTCCCTTCGATGGTTAAGGCTTCACATGTCAATTCAAGTGACATCATTAGTTTTTCTGGATCTGTTCTGTAAAATTATTCAATCTTTTAATTATCAAAATTTGTGTATACTGCTTCATTAAAAAAATTAAATGTACTAACCGAAATTTTTCACTACGACAAGTTTTGAAACCTTTTGCGATGCCGTCTGGCATAGCAATCCTGATCATACCCATAGGGACTACTTCTAAATTCTTTATCTCAAAAGGATCAAAAGGAGGTATACCAGCATCTGGGACGCCGGTGTCGGACAACTCCTGAATTATTTTGTTGTATAAATCTTTATGACAATCATGTGCATGTAAGTCACATTTATTATCATTACTCTTGACTGTAATAAAATATTAAATTATTGTATCGTTAAACCAAACATTAGAAATTAAAAAAAAAAGAAAATTGTTTCGTCATATCAAAGCTGCTTCTTGACGTGTCTACTTCCATCCTATCAGACTAATTGTTATGGATGGACTAACGAATAGAAAGTGCATGGACATTTAAGACAAAATTTAGGAGTTTTCAAATTAGCTTGAGTCACCACAATTAACGTTTAAAGCTGTCTTTGTTGGAAAACTATAATAATATTAACTTACTATTATAAGCTGAATTACAGCTGATTAAAATGGAACCTGTTAAAAATATTTCTTTGATTCCGAACATTTTTCACTGCTTGCTGTGTTTGTTAATGTTCTAATGTCGAATAAACTCGGCAGTTACTATATTTATATATATCTTGCGATTCGGTTACGGTGTATTAACAGTGGTTCTGCATTAAAAAAAAGTACTAAAGTTATAACTTACAAGTAATTATAGCCGTATTAAAACAAAAGGATTTAAATTTAACTTTGTAATCAACGGCAATGATAGTTATTCATTTTTTTTTGAGTCCTCGCAATGAGGGTCACCTGTAACGGAAGAGAATTGTCTTTTTTATTGTAAATAGTTTAGATAATATTAAATTACAGCATCAACATTAAGTCCATTCATGTTGGCCTCTGACTATATTCGGAATCTATGTCTGTATATACTTAGGGTAAAACCCAGATAGATGCCCCACTGGGATAGTGGCCACAGTTTTGAATACCTAAACCTAAACCAACCAAAATAGGTTAATAGTAAAGTTAAAAGACCAATGTCTTGCTCTCAAACTTGCAGGCATTCGTTAAAAGTGTGTTTCATAGAAAGCTACTATTCCGGTGGATTTAAAAAAAAAAATCTTACACTCAAATAAAACAACTGAATCAAGTCGGGCAGTTCTCCCGCCGTACGTATGGGTTGTTGTTGCTGACGGAATCTTTTTTTTTTTATCGTTTTCCAGTGGCTTCCATGGATCCATGATAGTTCCGTAATCAACATATTTTAAGGAAGTATTTCACAAAAATAATATTAATTGTGTGAGTTTATTTTTTTTCATATTTAAATAAATATCCTTTGTTGTAACTAATTATAAATACTTTGAATATTTACATTAATGCTGTTTATATAAAGTGAGTTTAGTAGATAACCGCACGTACCTATGCAACATAATATCTTGGTGTCGTGTCGGCGGCATTAAATGATAAAATTAACATCGATAACGTTAAATATAAGATTATAGATAAGTAAAGTGCAGATATATTTATAAGGTATCTTGTTTCCATCTTTTTTGCGCAAGCGGGTTGTTTTATAAATGTATTTTTAAAGTGAAAACTTCTTTAGCGGTGTTGTGCACTATTTTTGGTATGGGTATAAAATGTTAAACTCGCGTCACTCAAAATGTTAAACACTTGACCGTAAGATTGGTGGGAGACAGGTGGCAAATCGGGCGGTCTAGAAACCTGAAGACCCCGGTTTGAGTCCAAATGATTAGGTATTTCTTTATTTTATTTTTTTCTTCTTCTAACTTCGTTTGCGTCATTTTTTCCCAATTTTGCGCCATTTTTCATTGATGCTCAGCTCGTATTGGTCAATTCGAACCAGTGGTTCCAGAGATTATTGCGATTAACCAAACAAACAAACTGTTAACCTACCTAAATAATATCTATTAGTATAGATTTCGAAGGGATTCGTGAGTTTTTTTTTAGAATTTGGTGACTCATTAGCTGCCAAGTAATCTGAAAGTCAGAAAGGTTAAGCAACGTTCCCTTTCTAGTTAATAGGTGGTTTTTTCTTACGTCCGTATGTCACAGGCATTTTACTCAAAGACTACTCAATGAATATTGATGAAATTTGGTGAAAAGCTGTCTTGTAGTAGCCGCTACTTAATTTGATAGCTAAATAATAAAAAAATAATATTTTTAAGGGGGCACTTCATACATTTAACAGAATCTGATTTTTTTTTTTTAGCAAACATCAACATGTGGGACATCATTCGACAGGTCTTTGCAAAACATTTTAAGGTTTTTAATAAACTTTTTTGATTGAGTGAATAATTTCGGAAATAATGACTCCGAAAGTTGCATAAATTGTGTCAACACGGTTCAAAAGCTAAGGGGTTAACCCTTACCTTTTCAAACCATGTGACCAAAAAACATAAAAAAAACAAATGAATAATTTAAACTAAAATTATTTCGGACAAGATCGGATATACCGTCATTGAATTATGGCCGAAAAACTACGTTTCTCAACAAAAGGGCGTAGGTACTGTTATACGGGGTTTCGGAATTAGGTTTTTTAAAAAAAAACTATATATGAGCACAAGGTTAAAGTATATTGAAATAGTATATGAGATAGACTTTAGGAACTAGAATTTAAGTACAAGGATTTAGTACGACCGAACCGGACCGCTCTTCAAAACTATCTGCCTGTCTCGATGCCTAGTGCATCCTCCCAGAGCCAAAACTGCTGACTCTTCTATGTTATAGTGCAACTTAGCAGTTTGCCTTCAGTTGCTAGGTATAACAACCCCCCGCAGAAGACTGAAATTAGGGGAAAGTCCGAATTTCAGAATAGGCTTTAGACTATTTCTCTTAATCGGGGTAATTCGATTTCCGAGTTGCAACGTGATTCGTCAATATGCGGATTATTCGTACTCGTATCTTCGGTACGAGTCGGTTACAAAAGAGACATTAAACTTAGGTTTACGAGAATGTTTGAAAAATACAAAACTTAACTTAATTAATTTAAACATTACAAAGGATATAACTATTACAGAGATTACAGAGGTAAATACAAAATGAGGGGTCTCATACTTTGCTAGAATGGGTTTTTCTTGGATGATTTAATTTAATTCGTGGAATAACTTGTTGTTTCTTGTGTTAGCAGTTAGATTATCCAAATCAATATTTTGTAGTAAAGTAGGAGATAAAATCATGTTTGATTTTGTATCTTTATTGGTTAATTTACAACATGAGTCATTTATAATACTATAATCTAAACTCGGGCTAGGAATATTTATATTTAAGGCATTGTTTGTCAATATAAATCTTACACTTTTCGTATAAACCGTGCACTGATTTGGAATGTTTAATACACCGGTACCGGACACTATTATTTCCCGTAATTCGGAAACACCGCACTCAATAGAGATTTTACTCAGGCGAGATTGTACAAAGATCCACCGATTGTTTATAAGTGGTTTCCAAATGTCTAATTCACCGACTCTCGATCTGGTCTCACACTGAATTGGTATAGCACTGATTGTCTTT
Source organism: Herminia tarsipennalis (assembly GCA_945859575.2). Taxonomy (NCBI): domain Eukaryota; kingdom Metazoa; phylum Arthropoda; class Insecta; order Lepidoptera; family Erebidae; genus Herminia; species Herminia tarsipennalis. The sequence continues at coordinate 4,716 of CAMAOI020000003.1, forward strand.
GTTAACAGTTCACTTTCTACTGGTAGATAATAAGACCGAATGTATCTCGCACAGGTAGAACTCAGAGTTTATCGTTTTACATCTATCTAAATATCTATATTACAAAAACTTAGCTTATCCTTAGAAATAGCAGTATATGAACTAGAAGGTAAAATTAAACTAAAAGTATTAGAGTCATCAATTTCATGAGGGGTAGGCAATGCAAGATTATGATACAGATTAAATTCGTCAATAGTGACTAAAGGTACATGTAAAACAAACACTAGCTTATTATTAAAGTAGTAACATGATACACTAGAAATACTAAGAATTATATGAATGTTAACTATACTTAGAGAGATTGGAATCCCAGTGTCTCGAGACAGATGCCTGTCGTTACCAATTAGTTCCTGGTATAATTGCGCAGGTGATAATATGTTCGGATGTAGTATGTTTTGACTACTGAGCATTATTGCGTTTGGAAATTAAACGAGAAATAGAATCAAATTCGCGACAGACATCATTAAAGCGGACTGATAAAGGTGATAGTGGTTCTTGACAATGAGATCCACTAGAATGTTGACATGCATATCTTAAGGTTCCTAGAATTTCGTTTATGTTTGTTAAATGTGGCTTTATATAAGATATATCTATATAACTAATAATATTTAAATCACCCTAGATTATTTTAAGATTGCCAATACTGTCTATGGTATGGTATGGCTTGATAAAGTCTTGTTGAGCATAGACTGTCGTGTTGAAAGAGAAATGAAACAGATAATAATCGTTTTGTTAATCACTTAAATGTTGTGTCGTTTCCGCTGGTTTAATTTCGTCGAAATGGTGTGTGATATGTCGTCTGTTGATGAGTAGAGTGACTGTATGGTTGTCATGAACTGAAATGATTTTATAAGGCCCTTTCCAGACGGGTGATAACGCTTTCCGTAGCCTCAAGTGATTCTTTAAAAAACTTTGTGATAGCTTTTATCTTTTCGGGGTTTCTCTACATAAAAACTCGCATTTGTCTGGTTGTAACTTGAGATTATAATTCCGAAGTCTTTAGAAGATTTTGGATAAGTTAAAGATATGGCTGGATAAATCTGGCGAGGAGCAGACGATATCATCAAGATATACAAAACAGCGAGAGCCTTGTAGACCTGAGAGACATGTATTCATTAGTTTATGAAAAGTTGAAGGGGCATTTTTATATCTAAATGGCATTCTTGTGAATTGGAAATGACCTTAAGGTATAGAAAAAGCTGTTTTAGGAGCATCCTCAGGGGAAATTGGTATTTGATGGAATCCTGAGACTAGGTCAAGGGTTGTGAAATATTGGCTTTTCCCGAGTTGGTCTAGTACCTATTTCAGTAATTTGAGGGATTGGATACGTTTCGCCAATAGTGATATCGTTTAGTTTTCTGTAATCTATTACGACGTCTATTTTCGTTGTCCCGAAGCATCTATTTTTTTGGGAACGACCCAGATGGATGAAGACCAGGGGGAGACTGAAGGTTTAATGATATTTTGTTCTTACATTTTATTCATCTGGTTCTCTACCTCCTTTTTGTGACATTCTGGAAACCTATAGGTTTTGATTTGAATAGAAGTTTCAGTGTTAGTTCGAATTTTATGTTCTGTGGTAGTAGTAAACGAGAGTTGATCTTCTGGAAGGTGAAAGATATCGGAATATTCAGAACAGACTTGTAACAGTGCACTTGTTTCTTCAGAATTGAGATGGGAGATTCTGAGTTGTTTAAGAACTTTGTTAGTTCTAGCATAGGTATTGGAAAGAGACTGTGATTGTGAAAGAGACATACAGGATTTCAATTTAGATTAGGGTGAAGTACAACGGGATCTTCAGAGACGTTGACGATGGTGATATTAATGCGGTTGGTTTCCTTCACGTTAACTATACAATTCGCGATTAGTAATGATTTAGAAATATGTTGATCTAGGATTATGCCTTCTTGGATTTGTAGGTTACTGACTGTGCATTCAGTAACAGTTTCTGACCTAGGGGGAATAGTATATAATGGTTCAGCGAAATTTTGCTTGATTGAATCGTCTTCTATACGTCTTCTATACGTTGTAATCGATTTGGCATTTTAAGTTTTTCAAAAAGTCGTTACCAATAATTACATCATAAAGTGTCTTCGACCACATGTAATTAGTTGAATTTTTGAATACTTGCATCATAAAACTACCCATCGTAGGCGTAACGTCGTCACCAGGGTCGATTCCTTTAAGTGTGATTATATTCTCGCATATTTTGGCATTTTAGTCATAGAGTTCAATTGCAGCAAACTCACACAGGAACCAGTGTCTACTAGAAAAGATAATGCTGGCTCGGCTACAGGGGTTTGAATTCTAACATGAGGTAAGTAACGTTTATTTGTATTGCTGCTGATTTCGTAAATTTTAATATGTTTTGTTTTATTGTGTTCCAGGTTCGGAGAATTAGTGTGTTCAAAAGTTGAAGGGAACGGATCTCCAGCAGTTGTGATTGGATCAATGATGGAATTTAGTGTTTTGGTAACAGATTTTGGTGATTTAGTAACGGATTTTGGTGATTTAGTAACAGGATTCAGTGGATTTGATTTAGTATTGACAGGATTTAGTGGATACAGTGGATTCAGTGATGGATTCAGTGGATTTGTTTTAGTATTGGCAGGATTCAGTGGATTCAGTGGATACAGTGGATTCAGTGGATTTGATTTAGTAGTGACAGGATTCAGTGGATACAGTGGATTCAGTGATGGATTTGATTTAGGAGTAACAGGAATCAGTGGATTCAGTGGATTTGATTTAGTATTGACAGGATTCAGTGGATTTGATTTAGTATTGACAAGATTCAGTGGATTTTGTGGATACAGTGGATTCAGTGAGGGGTTTGATTTAGTAGTATGATGATGGATCTTGGAAACAGTGGATACAGTGAATTTTGGTGTATCGGCTTTAAATCTATGGTAATTTCCAGAGCGATACCTATCCGGAAATTTTATTCGTTTAAATTATTACTATCAGTTTCATCATATCCAGCATCATCAGATTGAACGTTGAAGGTTCTACGAGGATGACTCGGCTGGGGGTTATTGTGACGGGCAGATAGTGTTTGGGCGTTAGATTGTGTTTTGGAATTGTTATATTGTCGTTTGCGACAGTTTTCAATTGTATGGCCCATGTTCTTACAGTAACGACAGACAACATCGCTGGTATGACCATTCTTTGGATATTCAAATCGTGAGGTTTGAGGAGCTAGAAAACGATTAGGGCGAGTTGTGAATCTTGGTCTCTCATTGGAACTATTTTGTGTGGGCTTTCTTATGAGACCGGACATTATATTTTCCTCCGCGACCGCAAAGTTGATGGCTGAATTTAATGTAAAAGGGTCGCGACATCTAACTATTTGTGACAATCTCGGTTGAAGGCCAACGACTAAAGTATGAAGTGCGAGGTCCTCCATAGCTAACACTCGACCGGCGAGTTCCGATTTTTTTGATTTAAGGTACATGATTTTGATTTCCGTTAGGAGTTTGGCAAGGCATGTTTCTATTCTGAGGGAATATTGATTTACGCTTTCTAAATGGGCTTGTTTACATTCTTGAAGTTCCGAAAGCAAATGGGCATAGTGTTTTCTTTCCCCAAATTGCTGTTTTAGAAACTCTACTAGTTGTTCGAAATTTTCGAACTCTTTTATGATGCATGTCGTTTCAGCTTTGCCTGTGAGTTGACTTAAAATATATTTAAACAAAATGAGTTTCTGTGAGGCATTCGCAATACTATAAGCACTTTGACAATTTGATAAAAAATAATTTAAGGTTTCTCTAGACCCGTCAAAGGGCTTGATACATTTTAACAAAACATTAAGCTCTACATTGTCTTGGGGTTGATCTGGGGTAGTTTTTTTTTAAATAACAGGATTTTCTTTTTTTTAATTTTACTTTCTCTTGAGATTGAGCTGGTGTGGTTTTGAAAACACTGGGATTCTCTTTATCCGACATTATGTGACTTAAAATTAATCATACAAAACAATAATAATAGAAATAAATGTGTTATAGCCGTCTCAACTATAAGTTAGCAGTAGCGGCGAGAGCTTATCATAGCCCTGTCTGAGAATGTTAAGTATAAACAAATCATTGCTTTTTTTTCGTTATTGACGGTTGTTGTGTAAACAAGTTTCCCGCGATCACTATTGTGTTTTTGGTATTTTAAAGTGTTAACTTTATACAAACTTAACAAAAACCTATCGTAAAATGTTAAGAACAGCTTACCTGAAGTGAACTAGTGTTTGTGTACTAAAACATTAACAATAAGTGAACTAAAAATCCAAAATAGTGCAAATGTTGTGACTGTGACACTTGTTTGAATTTCAACGATCTAAAACAGTTTCAACGATCTAAAACAGTTTAAAGATACACACTTCACACGCACTAACTACTACACTAAACTATTAACGCACTTTAATCGGTACACAGCTTATGGTGAATCTGTCAGTGAGAATAACCTCAATCAATCAGCTGTTTTGTATCAGCACAACTTTATGTGTATAGCGCCATCTATTCTATCTACACGGAATCACGCCGTTTGATAAGTGTGTGCCGTAGTCGAGGCTGGTTTACCTAATCGATATAATCGAACACCTTAGTGCCGAACTAGCAGCAGGCAGCAGTGGGCAGCACCGGTCGGTTGCAATATTATTTACCCGATACTTTCTCTGCTTTGAGACTCGTGTGCCACCAACAGAGGGCACTACTGGTTTCTTACCATTGAAAACATAAATTATTTATTCTGGAATGCAATGCATACTGCAAAGATGTTATTAAATCAACAGATGTATATATGACATGTAACAGGTGCTCAGGTAATTTTCATCTGCAATGCTTAAATATAAAATAGAAGCAATATCACTTATTTAACCAAGAGTTTTTATTATCATGGATATGTCCATCCTGTAAATGTCAGTACCCGACGAAAAAACAACTCGAACTCCTGTCCGCCAGCATCAGGTCATACAGAACGAGGAGATGTACGCGAATATGTCACTTGACAGTAGTCTACTATGCGCCACGGACCATAATACCGTCGTTGAACCCTATGTTAGGACCGAGGATGAAACTGTTACCATGAACAAAATAAGCCGACTGTTTGATCATAAAATTCAAAGTTCGCTTAGCTGACTACGCTTTAGATGCAAGACCTTAATGAATGACTGCTACAACAATTACCTCAATACAGTCGAAAAATCAATCAAATAGGACGTTAAGCAATGGAGATATGTTAACAATAAAAAAGGATGCGGGTCAATACCTACAACTATGAAGTACAATGGGTTAATGGTGTTAAGTCCGGACGAGGTTTGTGATCTTTTTTCTTCCTACTTTGGGTCTGTTTATGAAAATAGTCCCCTTACTAGCGTTCACTTTTCTCCATCATCCATGCCGAACACTTGCTTAAATTTAATTAACATCAGTGCGCAACATATTGAAACAAAAATAAAAAGTCTAGACGGGGATAAGGGCGCTGGACCGGATGGGATTCTACCTTCATTTATCAAGAGCTGCGGTAATGAGTTGTGTACTCCTTTGCAGATAATTTACTCTCATGCCCTGTGCAACCCAGTAGTACCCTAAAGTATTGGTATATTGAAAGACGGGACTTTAATCAGACAAATACTAAAAAATTTGTAGAACACATAAAATCTTTATCTTTTACGGAATGTTTTGAGACTGATGATCCAAATAGAGCTTTTGATTACTTTTATGAGTTATTTACTTTAATTTACTATTTATGCTTTCCATTAGTCATTATAAGAATATATGTAAGAAAACGCCCCAAATGGATGACAAAAGGAATTAAAAAATGTTGTACACGTAAACGACAGCTATTGTGGAAATATCGTAGAAATCGTACGCATGAGAATAAAACATCTTTTAAAATGCTATCCCATAGACTGCAGCATGTAATAAAGTTTACAAAGAAGGTACAAAATGACCACTTTACACATACAGCAAAAAATAAATGTAAAGCAACTTGGTCTGTCATTAATAATGCCACACTGAACATGCCAAAAGAAGATATAAACGAAATAATTACAGATAAAAATAATGTTATACACGATCCACAAACTATTGCTAATTGTTTCAATGATCTTTACCGATCAAGCAAAGATACACACAAATAATACACACACAATAAATCTTCCAAAACACCTAAAATCTGTGTTCATGAGTCCAACTTCTCTGAATGACATTACTAAAATTATCCTCAACCTAAAAGACACCAATAGTACCGGATATGACCACGTAACAACAAAAATATTAACAAAAAGTGTCTTCACAGGTGTCGGATGTCCTAAGCCACATCATCAACTTGTCGATGGTTCATGGGTCTTTTCCAGACAACTTGAAAACTACAATTATAAAACCCTTATTTAAAAAGGGAGATAGACAAAATATTAGTTGTTATCGACCAATAGCCTTGGTACCAATACTCTCGAAGGTTTTTGAACGAGTTATTTACGACAGAAAGTACAATTTTTTTGAAAAAAATAATATATTTGCTGAAGAACAAACAGGATTCAGGAAAAATAAATCCATTAGCCTTACAATTTATAATTTCCTACATAAGATTATGTCTAGTGTGAATGGTAAAGTTCCCGTATACGCGCTATATATGGACCTCAGTAAGGCATTTGATCATGTTGAACACAGCATTCTCTTAAAAAAGCTATATAGCTACGGAATTCGGGGTAAAGCTTTGGAACTAATAGAATCGTATTTGAGAAACCGAAAGCAATGTACTCAGATCAGCCGTATATGTACAAAGGCAAGCAAAGAAATAATATACACATCGGATTATCGAAATGTCAATATGGGTATCCCTCAGGGTAGCGTAATGGGGCCTCTATTGTTTAATATATATATCAATGGTCTTCCAAAAATAATAAGTCGCCCAACATTCCTATTTGCTGACGATTGCACTATAATTTTTACTGGCAAAGAAAAGTCACTAATGGAATTAGATATTAATAATACCCTTAAAAAAATAATTGAATGGCTGGAAAGTAATAATTTAAAAATTAATTTAGATAAAACTAATGTGATGATTTTTCGAAATAGAGAGGTACAATTCACAAATATTGAAATTAATTACCTGGGACACAAATTAAAAGAAGTAGAGTTAACAAAATTTTTAGGCTTAAACATAGACTACAAATTAAATTGGAAAATACACGTAGAAATCTTATGCCAAAAGTTGTATCAACAGTCTTATGCTCTGTGCATGCTGGCTAAAACAGCCAACACATCAACATTACTGACGGCCTACCATGGGAATATCGGTTCTTTGATTAGATACGGAATTATATTTTGGGGTAATTCAACGTATAAAGAAATGGCTTTCATTGCACAAAAGAGATGTGTTAGGGCAATTTGTGGGATTAAAAAGACTGACAGCGGTAAACCTCATTCTAAAAATCTAGGTATACTAACATTACCTTGTATCTATATATTAGAAATTGTAATTTATGTCAAAAATAATATTGATAGTTTTGAGAATTACAAAAGCAAGCGACACCATTTGAAAATATGCTGTCCACAAAATAAAACAACATTGTTTAATAATAGTGTATTTTGCATGACATCGCGAATATATAATCATCTCCCAAGGGAATTACTGGAGACAACCAAAACTGAACACTTAAAGAATAAACTAAAAAAAATATTACTTGAAAAGTAATACTACAGTGTTCATGAATATTTGACAGTTAACATAATTACTCCAAGATGACATTTTATATAATTATCCTAGTGAATCGATTGTATACGCTTCACTTTATTGATCTCTCATATTTTATCATTTTATTATTGTTTTAATCTGTATTGCTATGTGTTTGTTGTTTGTATTTTTATTATTATTATTTTCGTTATTGGTTTGACATTTGATTTTTTTTATATATGTTTATTGAAATACGATTATATTAAAATTGATTACGTTATATTTGAATACACTAGTCGAAAATAATGTTAGCTGAATTTTTATAATTATTGTTATCTCAATTGTTTATAATAAACCATGAATATTGTGTATCTAATGTAAAATTTTGCATGCCTGTAGGTGAAATATGGTAGATCATCACAATTATGAAAAACCTTATTTTGTACCCATATTTGCAAATGAAGTAATTGAATTGAATTGAATTGAATAATTTTAATAAGTCAATCAAAACTAGGACTTTTCCAACGTTGTGGAAATCAGCTCATATTATCCCAATACACAAATCTGGTCCCAGAGATCAATGTTATAACTATAGACCAATTAGTATCCTCTCATCATTTGCTAAATTGTTCGAGTCTGTCATTTATGATGACCTCTATTCTCATTTTAAACCTATATTATCTGCCAATCAATATGGATTTGTTTTAAACAGGTCCACAATTACTAACTTATTAGAATATAAAAATTTTCTCTGTGCTGCATTTGCCAAAAAAATCATTACAGAATGACTCTATTTATACGGACTTCTCTAAGGCATTTGATAAAGTCAATCATTGCTTACTATGTCAAAAATTAGAGGCATATGGCATTCACGGTAGCCTTCTGCGTTGGATAATCTCGGACTTGGCTAAGAGGAGTCAACTCGTCAGTATTAAAGGACATTTCTCTACAGCTACTACTGTCACATCTGGTATTCCGCAAGGCTCACATTTAGGCCCTTTATTCTTCGTCATATTTATCAACGATCTGGTTGAAAAAATAACTTGTCCTAGTCTACTATATGCAGATGATTTAAAAATCTTTACTGCCATCAAAAATATTAACGACTGCTTTTTGCTGCAACAAAACCTAAACACCGTTGCTGATTGGTGCACCTCTAATCATATGTTTTTAAATGTGGAAAAGTGTTGCGTTGTTTCTTTTACCACAGTCAAACAAAAAAAAATATTTTCCTACAAAGTTGTCGACCAAGAGTTACAACGTAAGTCTATTGTCAGGGATCTTGGTGTTCATTTTGATGAAAAGCTCACATTTCGTCCTCACTATGATCACATCATATCTAAGTCTACCCAGATTCTCGGTTTTATATCGCGTTCTACAAAAAAAATTAAAGATTAACCTACATTCATTTATCTATACTGTGCGCTTGTTAGGTCAATACTGGAATATGGATCAGTAGTCTGGTCCCCTTACTATGAAGTTCATAATGAAAACATAGAAAGAGTCCAAAAAAAGTCCTTAAATATACTATCCTATAGATTACACCTAGGACGAGAATTTAATTCTTATATTAGTAAACTGAAGAAGTTTAAAATAGCCTCTCTCACCTGTCGTCGTCAATGTACAGAATTAATATATCTCTATAAAATTGTTCATTCACAAATAGACTGCCCTAATCTACTGTCGTCCCTAAGTTTCATTACGCATTACAAATCTAGGAATCCTTCACCTAAACTATTTGCCCTCCAAATTTTCAAAAATAATACGTCCTTTCACTACCCCATAACTAGAATGTGTCGATTGTATAATGATACCGTTACTAGTCATTTTGAATTAGATATTGATTTATTCAGGACTAGTCTCAACAAATTTAAGACAAATATTCAAGGTCTGCTATGTTTCAATAGTTCCAAGCATTGGTAGAATGATACATGGCTCTGTTTTGCAGTGGGACCTACCCACTGTAAAATAGAGTTATGTGTTATTTTGCCAATGCATCTTTGTTTAAATTCATATATATATTTTTTTAATACTAACACATTAACACTAGTGTAAGTACTCATCTAAGTATAATTATGTAATTTTTATATACTAATACAACTAACCAGCATAAATGGTGCATACTGTGCGCACAAGCTTAGAATTACAATCTAGTTTTCCATTGTAAAATTCTTGTTGTACCTGTTTAATGATTGTAATTTGTTTTGTGAGCCTAATTAATAAAATAAAAATAAATAAAAAATAAATCGTAGGCGGGCAGATACAGTGAACTATTGAATATTACAACAGTACCTAGGATTAATGATATCATTTAAGAATTTTTTTATAGAACAAAACTCTGAGTTCACACAACATAAAACGTAGTTTTTAAAGTTTTTCAGCCGTAGAATCTGTAAGTATTTGTCACTCACAAAAATATTCCAACGGCGAATATTAGAATTTGCACGAAGCTCGTCATCTCGGTTCCACCTGAGATTGATGTACAGGCACGACCAATGGATGGATACGAGCACCCTTGCTCGTATTGGAGATGGAATCGGGCTTGTAGTTTACCCGATTGCACTGTGCGCGTATGCGTGATTTACACTGGTACACTGATTTCGAAACACTTATTTGAAATTGTACAAATGACCCCTAAATTTTTGCACTTTTCACTTTGGGATATTCCGAAGACGTAAACTCGGGTCCGTAGCGCTTTTCGGTATCCCACCGCTGACACCAAATGTTATACGGGGTTTCGGAATTAGGTTTTTATAAAAAAACTAATGAGCACAAGGTAAAAAATAAAGATTG
>CAMAOI020000004.1:0-47500 GCA_945859575.2 Herminia tarsipennalis
TTCCTCTAAAATCCACCTATACCCTAACAAAACATTGAATTTTAGTTATAATTTTTAAGGTTTTTTGAATTTTATTTAGGTTTTTTGTTCTATAGGTATTGATATTAGGGTCGTTTTGTATTCCAGGAGCTAGCGCGCACCCCGTGCTAACAAATTTTTTGACATTTTTTGAATATTTTTTGACTTTTTAATTTAATTACGATTAAATTTTGACAATTTTTGACTTTGAACAAGTCTGCTTACTCAGCACTCAGTCTAGGGTGAATTTTTTGTTTCGTAAGAGGTACCTTGCCGTGCCAACTACCTACCCTTGATCCCTGGTCGCTTATAATTGACGTTTTCCCCGGAAAATAGTGGAAAAACCTTCAAAAATTCCCTAATTTTTCGGTTTTTTGAAGATTTTTTGAATTTTTTCTACGAACACTGATCCCGTTCTAAACGTCATCCTGTAGCACTCGGCGAGACGCATCTCTGGACACCTCGTTTGTTATCCTCCGCCACCTGGAAATCAAAAAATTCATATACCTACTTGTTTGTTTCCTCTAAAATCCACCTATACCCTAACAAAACATTGAATTTTAGTTATAATTTTTAAGGTTTTTTGAATTTTATTTAGGTTTTTTGTTCTATAGGTATTGATATTAGGGTCGTTTTGTATTCCGGGAGCTAGCGCGCACCCCGTGCTAACAATTTTTTTGACATTTTTTGAATATTTAATGACTTTTTAATTACGATTAAATTTTGACAATTTTTGACTTTGAACAAGTCTGCTTACTCAGCACTCAGTCTAGGGTGAATTTTTTGTTTCGTAAGAGGTACCTTGCCGTGCCAACTACCTACCCTTGATCCCTGGTCGCTTATAATTGACGTTTTCCCCGGAAAATAGTGGAAAAACCTTCAAAAATTCCCTAATTTTTCGGTTTTTTGAAGATTTTTTGATTTTTTTCTACGAACACTGATCCCGTTCTAAACGTCATCCTGTAGCACTCGGCGAGACGCATCTCTGGACACCTCGTTTGTTATCCTCCGCCACCTGGAAATCAAAAAATTCATATACCTACTTGTTTGTTTCCTCTAAAATCCACCTATACCCTAACAAAACATTGAATTTTAGTTATAATTTTTAAGGTTTTTTGAATTTTATTTAGGTTTTTTGTTCTATAGGTATTGATATTAGGGTCGTTTTGTATTCCAGGAGCTAGCGCGCACCCCGTGCTAACAAATTTTTTGACATTTTTTGAATATTTTTTGACTTTTTAATTTAATTACGATTAAATTTTGACAATTTTTGACTTTGAACAAGTCTGCTTACTCAGCACTCAGTCTAGGGTGAATTTTTTGTTTCGTAAGAGGTACCTTGCCGTGCCAACTACCTACCCTTGATCCCTGGTCGCTTATAATTGACGTTTTCCCCGGAAAATAGTGGAAAAACCTTCAAAAATTCCCTAATTTTTCGGTTTTTTGAAGATTTTTTGATTTTTTTCTACGAACACTGATCCCGTTCTAAACGTCATCCTGTAGCACTCGGCGAGACGCATCTCTGGACACCTCGTTTGTTATCCTCCGCCACCTGGAAATCAAAAAATTCATATACCTACTTGTTTGTTTCCTCTAAAATCCACCTATACCCTAACAAAACATTGAATTTTAGTTATAATTTTTAAGGTTTTTTGAATTTTATTTAGGTTTTTTGTTCTATAGGTATTGATATTAGGGTCGTTTTGTATTCCGGGAGCTAGCGCGCACCCCGTGCTAACAAATTTTTTGACATTTTTTGAATATTTTTTGACTTTTTATATTAATTACGATTAAATTTTGACAATTTTTGACTTTGAACAAGTCTGCTTACTCAGCACTCAGTCTAGGGTGAATTTTTTGTTTCGTAAGAGGTACCTTGCCGTGCCAACTACCTACCCTTGATCCCTGGTCGCTTATATTTGACGTTTTCCCCGGAAAATAGTGGAAAAACCTTCAAAAATTCCCTAATTTTTCGGTTTTTTGAAGATTTTTTGAATTTTTTCTACGAACACTGATCCCGTTCTAAACGTCATCCTGTAGCACTCGGCGAGACGCATCTCTGGACACCTCGTTTGTTATCCTCCGCCACCTGGAAATCAAAAAATTCATATACCTACTTGTTTGTTTCCTCTAAAATCCACCTATACCCTAACAAAACATTGAATTTTAGTTATAATTTTTAAGGTTTTTTGAATTTTATTTAGGTTTTTTGTTCTATAGGTATTGATATTAGGGTCGTTTTGTATTCCGGGAGCTAGCGCGCACCCCGTGCTAACAAATTTTTTGACATTTTTTGAATATTTTTTGACTTTTTAATTTAATTACGATTAAATTTTGACAATTTTTGACTTTGAACAAGTCTGCTTACTCAGCACTCAGTCTAGGGTGAATTTTTTGTTTCGTAAGAGGTACCTTGCCGTGCCAACTACCTACCCTTGATCCCTGGTCGCTTATAATTGACGTTTTCCCCGGAAAATAGTGGAAAAACCTTCAAAAATTCCCTAATTTTTCGGTTTTTTGAAGATTTTTTGAATTTTTTCTACGAACACTGATCCCGTTCTAAACGTCATCCTGTAGCACTCGGCGAGACGCATCTCTGGACACCTCGTTTGTTATCCTCCGCCACCTGGAAATCAAAAAATTCATATACCTACTTGTTTGTTTCCTCTAAAATCCACCTATACCCTAACAAAACATTGAATTTTAGTTATAATTTTTAAGGTTTTTTGAATTTTTTTGTTCTATAGGTATTGATATTAGGGTCGTTTTGTATTCCGGAAGCTAGCGCGCACCCCGTGCTAACAAATTTTTTGACAATTTTTGAATATTTTTTGACTTTTTAATTTAATTACGATTAAATTTTGACAATTTTTGACTTTGAACAAGTCTGCTTACTCAGCACTCAGTCTAGGGTGAATTTTTTGTTTCGTAAGAGGTACCTTGCCGTGCCAACTACCTACCCTTGATCCCTGGTCGCTTATAATTGACGTTTTCCCCGGAAAATAGTGGAAAAACCTTCAAAAAATAGGCATTTTTTCAGTTTTTTGAAGATTTTTTGAATTTTTTCTACGAACACTGATCCCGTTCTAAACGTCATCCTGTAGCACTCGGCGAGACGCATCTCTGGACACCTCGTTTGTTATCCTCCGCCACCTGGAAATCAAAAAATTCATATACCTACTTGTTTGTTTCCTCTAAAATCCACCTATACCCTAACAAAACATTGAATTTTAGTTATAATTTTTAAGGTTTTTTGAATTTTATTTAGGTTTTTTGTTCTATAGGTATTGATATTAGGGTCGTTTTGTATTCCGGGAGCTAGCGCGCACCCCGTGCTAACAAATTTTTTGACAATTTTTGAATATTTTTTGACTTTTTAATTTAATTACGATTAAATTTTGACAATTTTTGACTTTGAACAAGTCTGCTTACTCAGCACTCAGTCTAGGGTGAATTTTTTGTTTCGTAAGAGGTACCTTGCCGTGCCAACTACCTACCCTTGATCCCTGGTCGCTTATAATTGACGTTTTCCCCGGAAAATAGTGGAAAAACCTTCAAAAAATAGGCATTTTTTCAGTTTTTTGAAGATTTTTTGAATTTTTTCTACGAACACTGATCCCGTTCTAAACGTCATCCTGTAGCACTCGGCAAGACGCATCTCTGGACACCTCGTTTGTTATCCTCCGCCACCTGGAAATCAAAAAATTCATATACCTACTTGTTTGTTTCCTCTAAAATCCACCTATACCCTAACAAAACATTGAATTTTAGTTATAATTTTTAAGGTTTTTTGAATTTTATTTAGGTTTTTTGTTCTATAGGTATTGATATTAGGGTCGTTTTGTATTCCGGGAGCTAGCGCGCACCCCGTGCTAACAAATTTTTTGACAATTTTTGAATATTTTTTGACTTTTTAATTTAATTACGATTAAATTTTGACAATTTTTGACTTTGAACAAGTCTGCTTACTCAGCACTCAGTCTAGGGTGAATTTTTTGTTTCGTAAGAGGTACCTTGCCGTGCCAACTACCTACCCTTGATCCCTGGTCGCTTATAATTGACGTTTTCCCCGGAAAATAGTGGAAAAACCTTCAAAAAATAGGCATTTTTTCAGTTTTTTGAAGATTTTTTGAATTTTTTCTACGAACACTGATCCCGTTCTAAACGTCATCCTGTAGCACTCGGCGAGACGCATCTCTGGACACCTCGTTTGTTATCCTCCGCCACCTGGAAATCAAAAAATTCATATACCTACTTGTTTGTTTCCTCTAAAATCCACCTATACCCTAACAAAACATTGAATTTTAGTTATAATTTTTAAGGTTTTTTGAATTTTATTTAGGTTTTTTGTTCTATAGGTATTGATATTAGGGTCGTTTTGTATTCCGGGAGCTAGCGCGCACCCCGTGCTAACAAATTTTTTGACAATTTTTGAATATTTTTTGACTTTTTAATTTAATTACGATTAAATTTTGACAATTTTTGACTTTGAACAAGTCTGCTTACTCAGCACTCAGTCTAGGGTGAATTTTTTGTTTCGTAAGAGGTACCTTGCCGTGCCAACTACCTACCCTTGATCCCTGGTCGCTTATAATTGACGTTTTCCCCGGAAAATAGTGGAAAAACCTTCAAAAAATAGGCATTTTTTCAGTTTTTTGAAGATTTTTTGAATTTTTTCTACGAACACTGATCCCGTTCTAAACGTCATCCTGTAGCACTCGGCGAGACGCATCTCTGGACACCTCGTTTGTTATCCTCCGCCACCTGGAAATCAAAAAATTCATATACCTACTTGTTTGTTTCCTCTAAAATCCACCTATACCCTAACAAAACATTGAATTTTAGTTATAATTTTTAAGGTTTTTTGAATTTTATTTAGGTTTTTTGTTCTATAGGTATTGATATTAGGGTCGTTTTGTATTCCGGGAGCTAGCGCGCACCCCGTGCTAACAAATTTTTTGACAATTTTTGAATATTTTTTGACTTTTTAATTTAATTACGATTAAATTTTGACAATTTTTGACTTTGAACAAGTCTGCTTACTCAGCACTCAGTCTAGGGTGAATTTTTTGTTTCGTAAGAGGTACCTTGCCGTGCCAACTACCTACCCTTGATCCCTGGTCGCTTATAATTGACGTTTTCCCCGGAAAATAGTGGAAAAACCTTCAAAAAATAGGCATTTTTTCAGTTTTTTGAAGATTTTTTGAATTTTTTCTACGAACACTGATCCCGTTCTAAACGTCATCCTGTAGCACTCGGCGAGACGCATCTCTGGACACCTCGTTTGTTATCCTCCGCCACCTGGAAATCAAAAAATTCATATACCTACTTGTTTGTTTCCTCTAAAATCCACCTATACCCTAACAAAACATTGAATTTTAGTTATAATTTTTAAGGTTTTTTGAATTTTATTTAGGTTTTTTGTTCTATAGGTATTGATATTAGGGTCGTTTTGTATTCCGGGAGCTAGCGCGCACCCCGTGCTAACAAATTTTTTGACAATTTTTGAATATTTTTTGACTTTTTAATTTAATTACGATTAAATTTTGACAATTTTTGACTTTGAACAAGTCTGCTTACTCAGCACTCAGTCTAGGGTGAATTTTTTGTTTCGTAAGAGGTACCTTGCCGTGCCAACTACCTACCCTTGATCCCTGGTCGCTTATAATTGACGTTTTCCCCGGAAAATAGTGGAAAAACCTTCAAAAAATAGGCATTTTTTCAGTTTTTTGAAGATTTTTTGAATTTTTTCTACGAACACTGATCCCGTTCTAAACGTCATCCTGTAGCACTCGGCGAGACGCATCTCTGGACACCTCGTTTGTTATCCTCCGCCACCTGGAAATCAAAAAATTCATATACCTACTTGTTTGTTTCCTCTAAAATCCACCTATACCCTAACAAAACATTGAATTTTAGTTATAATTTTTAAGGTTTTTTGAATTTTATTTAGGTTTTTTGTTCTATAGGTATTGATATTAGGGTCGTTTTGTATTCCGGGAGCTAGCGCGCACCCCGTGCTAACAAATTTTTTGACAATTTTTGAATATTTTTTGACTTTTTAATTTAATTACGATTAAATTTTGACAATTTTTGACTTTGAACAAGTCTGCTTACTCAGCACTCAGTCTAGGGTGAATTTTTTGTTTCGTAAGAGGTACCTTGCCGTGCCAACTACCTACCCTTGATCCCTGGTCGCTTATAATTGACGTTTTCCCCGGAAAATAGTGGAAAAACCTTCAAAAAATAGGCATTTTTTCAGTTTTTTGAAGATTTTTTGAATTTTTTCTACGAACACTGATCCCGTTCTAAACGTCATCCTGTAGCACTCGGCGAGACGCATCTCTGGACACCTCGTTTGTTATCCTCCGCCACCTGGAAATCAAAAAATTCATATACCTACTTGTTTGTTTCCTCTAAAATCCACCTATACCCTAACAAAACATTGAATTTTAGTTATAATTTTTAAGGTTTTTTGAATTTTATTTAGGTTTTTTGTTCTATAGGTATTGATATTAGGGTCGTTTTGTATTCCGGGAGCTAGCGCGCACCCCGTGCTAACAAATTTTTTGACAATTTTTGAATATTTTTTGACTTTTTAATTTAATTACGATTAAATTTTGACAATTTTTGACTTTGAACAAGTCTGCTTACTCAGCACTCAGTCTAGGGTGAATTTTTTGTTTCGTAAGAGGTACCTTGCCGTGCCAACTACCTACCCTTGATCCCTGGTCGCTTATAATTGACGTTTTCCCCGGAAAATAGTGGAAAAACCTTCAAAAAATAGGCATTTTTTCAGTTTTTTGAAGATTTTTTGAATTTTTTCTACGAACACTGATCCCGTTCTAAACGTCATCCTGTAGCACTCGGCGAGACGCATCTCTGGACACCTCGTTTGTTA
Source organism: Herminia tarsipennalis (assembly GCA_945859575.2). Taxonomy (NCBI): domain Eukaryota; kingdom Metazoa; phylum Arthropoda; class Insecta; order Lepidoptera; family Erebidae; genus Herminia; species Herminia tarsipennalis. Next base: position 6,920 of record CAMAOI020000004.1, read on the forward strand.
TCCTCCGCCACCTGGAAATCAAAAAATTCATATACCTACTTGTTTGTTTCCTCTAAAATCCACCTATACCCTAACAAAACATTGAATTTTAGTTATAATTTTTAAGGTTTTTTGAATTTTATTTAGGTTTTTTGTTCTATAGGTATTGATATTAGGGTCGTTTTGTATTCCGGGAGCTAGCGCGCACCCCGTGCTAACAAATTTTTTGACAATTTTTGAATATTTTTTGACTTTTTAATTTAATTACGATTAAATTTTGACAATTTTTGACTTTGAACAAGTCTGCTTACTCAGCACTCAGTCTAGGGTGAATTTTTTGTTTCGTAAGAGGTACCTTGCCGTGCCAACTACCTACCCTTGATCCCTGGTCGCTTATAATTGACGTTTTCCCCGGAAAATAGTGGAAAAACCTTCAAAAAATAGGCATTTTTTCAGTTTTTTGAAGATTTTTTGAATTTTTTCTACGAACACTGATCCCGTTCTAAACGTCATCCTGTAGCACTCGGCGAGACGCATCTCTGGACACCTCGTTTGTTATCCTCCGCCACCTGGAAATCAAAAAATTCATATACCTACTTGTTTGTTTCCTCTAAAATCCACCTATACCCTAACAAAACATTGAATTTTAGTTATAATTTTTAAGGTTTTTTGAATTTTATTTAGGTTTTTTGTTCTATAGGTATTGATATTAGGGTCGTTTTGTATTCCGGGAGCTAGCGCGCACCCCGTGCTAACAAATTTTTTGACAATTTTTGAATATTTTTTGACTTTTTAATTTAATTACGATTAAATTTTGACAATTTTTGACTTTGAACAAGTCTGCTTACTCAGCACTCAGTCTAGGGTGAATTTTTTGTTTCGTAAGAGGTACCTTGCCGTGCCAACTACCTACCCTTGATCCCTGGTCGCTTATAATTGACGTTTTCCCCGGAAAATAGTGGAAAAACCTTCAAAAAATAGGCATTTTTTCAGTTTTTTGAAGATTTTTTGAATTTTTTCTACGAACACTGATCCCGTTCTAAACGTCATCCTGTAGCACTCGGCGAGACGCATCTCTGGACACCTCGTTTGTTATCCTCCGCCACCTGGAAATCAAAAAATTCATATACCTACTTGTTTGTTTCCTCTAAAATCCACCTATACCCTAACAAAACATTGAATTTTAGTTATAATTTTTAAGGTTTTTTGAATTTTATTTAGGTTTTTTGTTCTATAGGTATTGATATTAGGGTCGTTTTGTATTCCGGGAGCTAGCGCGCACCCCGTGCTAACAAATTTTTTGACAATTTTTGAATATTTTTTGACTTTTTAATTTAATTACGATTAAATTTTGACAATTTTTGACTTTGAACAAGTCTGCTTACTCAGCACTCAGTCTAGGGTGAATTTTTTGTTTCGTAAGAGGTACCTTGCCGTGCCAACTACCTACCCTTGATCCCTGGTCGCTTATAATTGACGTTTTCCCCGGAAAATAGTGGAAAAACCTTCAAAAAATAGGCATTTTTTCAGTTTTTTGAAGATTTTTTGAATTTTTTCTACGAACACTGATCCCGTTCTAAACGTCATCCTGTAGCACTCGGCGAGACGCATCTCTGGACACCTCGTTTGTTATCCTCCGCCACCTGGAAATCAAAAAATTCATATACCTACTTGTTTGTTTCCTCTAAAATCCACCTATACCCTAACAAAACATTGAATTTTAGTTATAATTTTTAAGGTTTTTTGAATTTTATTTAGGTTTTTTGTTCTATAGGTATTGATATTAGGGTCGTTTTGTATTCCGGGAGCTAGCGCGCACCCCGTGCTAACAAATTTTTTGACAATTTTTGAATATTTTTTGACTTTTTAATTTAATTACGATTAAATTTTGTCAATTTTTGACTTTGAACAAGTCTGCTTACTCAGCACTCAGTCTAGGGTGAATTTTTTGTTTCGTAAGAGGTACCTTGCCGTGCCAACTACCTACCCTTGATCCCTGGTCGCTTATAATTGACGTTTTCCCCGGAAAATAGTGGAAAAACCTTCAAAAAATAGGCATTTTTTCAGTTTTTTGAAGATTTTTTGAATTTTTTCTACGAACACTGATCCCGTTCTAAACGTCATCCTGTAGCACTCGGCGAGACGCATCTCTGGACACCTCGTTTGTTATCCTCCGCCACCTGGAAATCAAAAAATTCATATACCTACTTGTTTGTTTCCTCTAAAATCCACCTATACCCTAACAAAACATTGAATTTTAGTTATAATTTTTAAGGTTTTTTGAATTTTATTTAGGTTTTTTGTTCTATAGGTATTGATATTAGGGTCGTTTTGTATTCCGGGAGCTAGCGCGCACCCCGTGCTAACAAATTTTTTGACAATTTTTGAATATTTTTTGACTTTTTAATTTAATTACGATTAAATTTTGACAATTTTTGACTTTGAACAAGTCTGCTTACTCAGCACTCAGTCTAGGGTGAATTTTTTGTTTCGTAAGAGGTACCTTGCCGTGCCAACTACCTACCCTTGATCCCTGGTCGCTTATAATTGACGTTTTCCCCGGAAAATAGTGGAAAAACCTTCAAAAAATAGGCATTTTTTCAGTTTTTTGAAGATTTTTTGAATTTTTTCTACGAACACTGATCCCGTTCTAAACGTCATCCTGTAGCACTCGGCGAGACGCATCTCTGGACACCTCGTTTGTTATCCTCCGCCACCTGGAAATCAAAAAATTCATATACCTACTTGTTTGTTTCCTCTAAAATCCACCTATACCCTAACAAAACATTGAATTTTAGTTATAATTTTTAAGGTTTTTTGAATTTTATTTAGGTTTTTTGTTCTATAGGTATTGATATTAGGGTCGTTTTGTATTCCGGGAGCTAGCGCGCACCCCGTGCTAACAAATTTTTTGACAATTTTTGAATATTTTTTGACTTTTTAATTTAATTACGATTAAATTTTGACAATTTTTGACTTTGAACAAGTCTGCTTACTCAGCACTCAGTCTAGGGTGAATTTTTTGTTTCGTAAGAGGTACCTTGCCGTGCCAACTACCTACCCTTGATCCCTGGTCGCTTATAATTGACGTTTTCCCCGGAAAATAGTGGAAAAACCTTCAAAAAATAGGCATTTTTTCAGTTTTTTGAAGATTTTTTGAATTTTTTCTACGAACACTGATCCCGTTCTAAACGTCATCCTGTAGCACTCGGCGAGACGCATCTCTGGACACCTCGTTTGTTATCCTCCGCCACCTGGAAATCAAAAAATTCATATACCTACTTGTTTGTTTCCTCTAAAATCCACCTATACCCTAACAAAACATTGAATTTTAGTTATAATTTTTAAGGTTTTTTGAATTTTATTTAGGTTTTTTGTTCTATAGGTATTGATATTAGGGTCGTTTTGTATTCCGGGAGCTAGCGCGCACCCCGTGCTAACAAATTTTTTGACAATTTTTGAATATTTTTTGACTTTTTAATTTAATTACGATTAAATTTTGACAATTTTTGACTTTGAACAAGTCTGCTTACTCAGCACTCAGTCTAGGGTGAATTTTTTGTTTCGTAAGAGGTACCTTGCCGTGCCAACTACCTACCCTTGATCCCTGGTCGCTTATAATTGACGTTTTCCCCGGAAAATAGTGGAAAAACCTTCAAAAAATAGGCATTTTTTCAGTTTTTTGAAGATTTTTTGAATTTTTTCTACGAACACTGATCCCGTTCTAAACGTCATCCTGTAGCACTCGGCGAGACGCATCTCTGGACACCTCGTTTGTTATCCTCCGCCACCTGGAAATCAAAAAATTCATATACCTACTTGTTTGTTTCCTCTAAAATCCACCTATACCCTAACAAAACATTGAATTTTAGTTATAATTTTTAAGGTTTTTTGAATTTTATTTAGGTTTTTTGTTCTATAGGTATTGATATTAGGGTCGTTTTGTATTCCGGGAGCTAGCGCGCACCCCGTGCTAACAAATTTTTTGACAATTTTTGAATATTTTTTGACTTTTTAATTTAATTACGATTAAATTTTGACAATTTTTGACTTTGAACAAGTCTGCTTACTCAGCACTCAGTCTAGGGTGAATTTTTTGTTTCGTAAGAGGTACCTTGCCGTGCCAACTACCTACCCTTGATCCCTGGTCGCTTATAATTGACGTTTTCCCCGGAAAATAGTGGAAAAACCTTCAAAAAATAGGCATTTTTTCAGTTTTTTGAAGATTTTTTGAATTTTTTCTACGAACACTGATCCCGTTCTAAACGTCATCCTGTAGCACTCGGCGAGACGCATCTCTGGACACCTCGTTTGTTATCCTCCGCCACCTGGAAATCAAAAAATTCATATACCTACTTGTTTGTTTCCTCTAAAATCCACCTATACCCTAACAAAACATTGAATTTTAGTTATAATTTTTAAGGTTTTTTGAATTTTATTTAGGTTTTTTGTTCTATAGGTATTGATATTAGGGTCGTTTTGTATTCCGGGAGCTAGCGCGCACCCCGTGCTAACAAATTTTTTGACAATTTTTGAATATTTTTTGACTTTTTAATTTAATTACGATTAAATTTTGACAATTTTTGACTTTGAACAAGTCTGCTTACTCAGCACTCAGTCTAGGGTGAATTTTTTGTTTCGTAAGAGGTACCTTGCCGTGCCAACTACCTACCCTTGATCCCTGGTCGCTTATAATTGACGTTTTCCCCGGAAAATAGTGGAAAAACCTTCAAAAAATAGGCATTTTTTCAGTTTTTTGAAGATTTTTTGAATTTTTTCTACGAACACTGATCCCGTTCTAAACGTCATCCTGTAGCACTCGGCGAGACGCATCTCTGGACACCTCGTTTGTTATCCTCCGCCACCTGGAAATCAAAAAATTCATATACCTACTTGTTTGTTTCCTCTAAAATCCACCTATACCCTAACAAAACATTGAATTTTAGTTATAATTTTTAAGGTTTTTTGAATTTTATTTAGGTTTTTTGTTCTATAGGTATTGATATTAGGGTCGTTTTGTATTCCGGGAGCTAGCGCGCACCCCGTGCTAACAAATTTTTTGACAATTTTTGAATATTTTTTGACTTTTTAATTTAATTACGATTAAATTTTGACAATTTTTGACTTTGAACAAGTCTGCTTACTCAGCACTCAGTCTAGGGTGAATTTTTTGTTTCGTAAGAGGTACCTTGCCGTGCCAACTACCTACCCTTGATCCCTGGTCGCTTATAATTGACGTTTTCCCCGGAAAATAGTGGAAAAACCTTCAAAAAATAGGCATTTTTTCAGTTTTTTGAAGATTTTTTGAATTTTTTCTACGAACACTGATCCCGTTCTAAACGTCATCCTGTAGCACTCGGCGAGACGCATCTCTGGACACCTCGTTTGTTATCCTCCGCCACCTGGAAATCAAAAAATTCATATACCTACTTGTTTGTTTCCTCTAAAATCCACCTATACCCTAACAAAACATTGAATTTTAGTTATAATTTTTAAGGTTTTTTGAATTTTATTTAGGTTTTTTGTTCTATAGGTATTGATATTAGGGTCGTTTTGTATTCCGGGAGCTAGCGCGCACCCCGTGCTAACAAATTTTTTGACAATTTTTGAATATTTTTTGACTTTTTAATTTAATTACGATTAAATTTTGACAATTTTTGACTTTGAACAAGTCTGCTTACTCAGCACTCAGTCTAGGGTGAATTTTTTGTTTCGTAAGAGGTACCTTGCCGTGCCAACTACCTACCCTTGATCCCTGGTCGCTTATAATTGACGTTTTCCCCGGAAAATAGTGGAAAAACCTTCAAAAAATAGGCATTTTTTCAGTTTTTTGAAGATTTTTTGAATTTTTTCTACGAACACTGATCCCGTTCTAAACGTCATCCTGTAGCACTCGGCGAGACGCATCTCTGGACACCTCGTTTGTTATCCTCCGCCACCTGGAAATCAAAAAATTCATATACCTACTTGTTTGTTTCCTCTAAAATCCACCTATACCCTAACAAAACATTGAATTTTAGTTATAATTTTTAAGGTTTTTTGAATTTTATTTAGGTTTTTTGTTCTATAGGTATTGATATTAGGGTCGTTTTGTATTCCGGGAGCTAGCGCGCACCCCGTGCTAACAAATTTTTTGACAATTTTTGAATATTTTTTGACTTTTTAATTTAATTACGATTAAATTTTGACAATTTTTGACTTTGAACAAGTCTGCTTACTCAGCACTCAGTCTAGGGTGAATTTTTTGTTTCGTAAGAGGTACCTTGCCGTGCCAACTACCTACCCTTGATCCCTGGTCGCTTATAATTGACGTTTTCCCCGGAAAATAGTGGAAAAACCTTCAAAAAATAGGCATTTTTTCAGTTTTTTGAAGATTTTTTGAATTTTTTCTACGAACACTGATCCCGTTCTAAACGTCATCCTGTAGCACTCGGCGAGACGCATCTCTGGACACCTCGTTTGTTATCCTCCGCCACCTGGAAATCAAAAAATTCATATACCTACTTGTTTGTTTCCTCTAAAATCCACCTATACCCTAACAAAACATTGAATTTTAGTTATAATTTTTAAGGTTTTTTGAATTTTATTTAGGTTTTTTGTTCTATAGGTATTGATATTAGGGTCGTTTTGTATTCCGGGAGCTAGCGCGCACCCCGTGCTAACAAATTTTTCGACAATTTTTGAATATTTTTTGACTTTTTAATTTAATTACGATTAAATTTTGACAATTTTTGACTTTGAACAAGTCTGCTTACTCAGCACTCAGTCTAGGGTGAATTTTTTGTTTCGTAAGAGGTACCTTGCCGTGCCAACTACCTACCCTTGATCCCTGGTCGCTTATAATTGACGTTTTCCCCGGAAAATAGTGGAAAAACCTTCAAAAAATAGGCATTTTTTCAGTTTTTTGAAGATTTTTTGAATTTTTTCTACGAACACTGATCCCGTTCTAAACGTCATCCTGTAGCACTCGGCGAGACGCATCTCTGGACACCTCGTTTGTTATCCTCCGCCACCTGGAAATCAAAAAATTCATATACCTACTTGTTTGTTTCCTCTAAAATCCACCTATACCCTAACAAAACATTGAATTTTAGTTATAATTTTTAAGGTTTTTTGAATTTTATTTAGGTTTTTTGTTCTATAGGTATTGATATTAGGGTCGTTTTGTATTCCGGGAGCTAGCGCGCACCCCGTGCTAACAAATTTTTTGACAATTTTTGAATATTTTTTGACTTTTTAATTTAATTACGATTAAATTTTGACAATTTTTGACTTTGAACAAGTCTGCTTACTCAGCACTCAGTCTAGGGTGAATTTTTTGTTTCGTAAGAGGTACCTTGCCGTGCCAACTACCTACCCTTGATCCCTGGTCGCTTATAATTGACGTTTTCCCCGGAAAATAGTGGAAAAACCTTCAAAAAATAGGCATTTTTTCAGTTTTTTGAAGATTTTTTGAATTTTTTCTACGAACACTGATCCCGTTCTAAACGTCATCCTGTAGCACTCGGCGAGACGCATCTCTGGACACCTCGTTTGTTATCCTCCGCCACCTGGAAATCAAAAAATTCATATACCTACTTGTTTGTTTCCTCTAAAATCCACCTATACCCTAACAAAACATTGAATTTTAGTTATAATTTTTAAGGTTTTTTGAATTTTATTTAGGTTTTTTGTTCTATAGGTATTGATATTAGGGTCGTTTTGTATTCCGGGAGCTAGCGCGCACCCCGTGCTAACAAATTTTTTGACAATTTTTTAAATATTTTTTGACTTTTTAATTTAATTACGATTAAATTTTGACAATTTTTGACTTTGAACAAGTCTGCTTACTCAGCACTCAGTCTAGGGTGAATTTTTTGTTTCGTAAGAGGTACCTTGCCGTGCCAACTACCTACCCTTGATCCCTGGTCGCTTATAATTGACGTTTTCCCCGGAAAATAGTGGAAAAACCTTCAAAAAATAGGCATTTTTTCAGTTTTTTGAAGATTTTTTGAATTTTTTCTACGAACACTGATCCCGTTCTAAACGTCATCCTGTAGCACTCGGCGAGACGCATCTCTGGACACCTCGTTTGTTATCCTCCGCCACCTGGAAATCAAAAAATTCATATACCTACTTGTTTGTTTCCTCTAAAATCCACCTATACCCTAACAAAACATTGAATTTTAGTTATAATTTTTAAGGTTTTTTGAATTTTATTTAGGTTTTTTGTTCTATAGGTATTGATATTAGGGTCGTTTTGTATTCCGGGAGCTAGCGCGCACCCCGTGCTAACAAATTTTTTGACAATTTTTGAATATTTTTTGACTTTTTAATTTAATTACGATTAAATTTTGACAATTTTTGACTTTGAACAAGTCTGCTTACTCAGCACTCAGTCTAGGGTGAATTTTTTGTTTCGTAAGAGGTACCTTGCCGTGCCAACTACCTACCCTTGATCCCTGGTCGCTTATAATTGACGTTTTCCCCGGAAAATAGTGGAAAAACCTTCAAAAAATAGGCATTTTTTCAGTTTTTTGAAGATTTTTTGAATTTTTTCTACGAACACTGATCCCGTTCTAAACGTCATCCTGTAGCACTCGGCGAGACGCATCTCTGGACACCTCGTTTGTTATCCTCCGCCACCTGGAAATCAAAAAATTCATATACCTACTTGTTTGTTTCCTCTAAAATCCACCTATACCCTAACAAAACATTGAATTTTAGTTATAATTTTTAAGGTTTTTTGAATTTTATTTAGGTTTTTTGTTCTATAGGTATTGATATTAGGGTCGTTTTGTATTCCGGGAGCTAGCGCGCACCCCGTGCTAACAAATTTTTTGACAATTTTTGAATATTTTTTGACTTTTTAATTTAATTACGATTAAATTTTGACAATTTTTGACTTTGAACAAGTCTGCTTACTCAGCACTCAGTCTAGGGTGAATTTTTTGTTTCGTAAGAGGTACCTTGCCGTGCCAACTACCTACCCTTGATCCCTGGTCGCTTATAATTGACGTTTTCCCCGGAAAATAGTGGAAAAACCTTCAAAAAATAGGCATTTTTTCAGTTTTTTGAAGATTTTTTGAATTTTTTCTACGAACACTGATCCCGTTCTAAACGTCATCCTGTAGCACTCGGCGAGACGCATCTCTGGACACCTCGTTTGTTATCCTCCGCCACCTGGAAATCAAAAAATTCATATACCTACTTGTTTGTTTCCTCTAAAATCCACCTATACCCTAACAAAACATTGAATTTTAGTTATAATTTTTAAGGTTTTTTGAATTTTATTTAGGTTTTTTGTTCTATAGGTATTGATATTAGGGTCGTTTTGTATTCCGGGAGCTAGCGCGCACCCCGTGCTAACAAATTTTTTGACAATTTTTGAATATTTTTTGACTTTTTAATTTAATTACGATTAAATTTTGACAATTTTTGACTTTGAACAAGTCTGCTTACTCAGCACTCAGTCTAGGGTGAATTTTTTGTTTCGTAAGAGGTACCTTGCCGTGCCAACTACCTACCCTTGATCCCTGGTCGCTTATAATTGACGTTTTCCCCGGAAAATAGTGGAAAAACCTTCAAAAAATAGGCATTTTTTCAGTTTTTTGAAGATTTTTTGAATTTTTTCTACGAACACTGATCCCGTTCTAAACGTCATCCTGTAGCACTCGGCGAGACGCATCTCTGGACACCTCGTTTGTTATCCTCCGCCACCTGGAAATCAAAAAATTCATATACCTACTTGTTTGTTTCCTCTAAAATCCACCTATACCCTAACAAAACATTGAATTTTAGTTATAATTTTTAAGGTTTTTTGAATTTTATTTAGGTTTTTTGTTCTATAGGTATTGATATTAGGGTCGTTTTGTATTCCGGGAGCTAGCGCGCACCCCGTGCTAACAAATTTTTTGACAATTTTTGAATATTTTTTGACTTTTTAATTTAATTACGATTAAATTTTGACAATTTTTGACTTTGAACAAGTCTGCTTACTCAGCACTCAGTCTAGGGTGAATTTTTTGTTTCGTAAGAGGTACCTTGCCGTGCCAACTACCTACCCTTGATCCCTGGTCGCTTATAATTGACGTTTTCCCCGGAAAATAGTGGAAAAACCTTCAAAAAATAGGCATTTTTTCAGTTTTTTGAAGATTTTTTGAATTTTTTCTACGAACACTGATCCCGTTCTAAACGTCATCCTGTAGCACTCGGCAAGACGCATCTCTGGACACCTCGTTTGTTATCCTCCGCCACCTGGAAATCAAAAAATTCATATACCTACTTGTTTGTTTCCTCTAAAATCCACCTATACCCTAACAAAACATTGAATTTTAGTTATAATTTTTAAGGTTTTTTGAATTTTATTTAGGTTTTTTGTTCTATAGGTATTGATATTAGGGTCGTTTTGTATTCCGGGAGCTAGCGCGCACCCCGTGCTAACAAATTTTTTGACAATTTTTGAATATTTTTTGACTTTTTAATTTAATTACGATTAAATTTTGACAATTTTTGACTTTGAACAAGTCTGCTTACTCAGCACTCAGTCTAGGGTGAATTTTTTGTTTCGTAAGAGGTACCTTGCCGTGCCAACTACCTACCCTTGATCCCTGGTCGCTTATAATTGACGTTTTCCCCGGAAAATAGTGGAAAAACCTTCAAAAAATAGGCATTTTTTCAGTTTTTTGAAGATTTTTTGAATTTTTTCTACGAACACTGATCCCGTTCTAAACGTCATCCTGTAGCACTCGGCGAGACGCATCTCTGGACACCTCGTTTGTTATCCTCCGCCACCTGGAAATCAAAAAATTCATATACCTACTTGTTTGTTTCCTCTAAAATCCACCTATACCCTAACAAAACATTGAATTTTAGTTATAATTTTTAAGGTTTTTTGAATTTTATTTAGGTTTTTTGTTCTATAGGTATTGATATTAGGGTCGTTTTGTATTCCGGGAGCTAGCGCGCACCCCGTGCTAACAAATTTTTTGACAATTTTTGAATATTTTTTGACTTTTTAATTTAATTACGATTAAATTTTGACAATTTTTGACTTTGAACAAGTCTGCTTACTCAGCACTCAGTCTAGGGTGAATTTTTTGTTTCGTAAGAGGTACCTTGCCGTGCCAACTACCTACCCTTGATCCCTGGTCGCTTATAATTGACGTTTTCCCCGGAAAATAGTGGAAAAACCTTCAAAAAATAGGCATTTTTTCAGTTTTTTGAAGATTTTTTGAATTTTTTCTACGAACACTGATCCCGTTCTAAACGTCATCCTGTAGCACTCGGCAAGACGCATCTCTGGACACCTCGTTTGTTATCCTCCGCCACCTGGAAATCAAAAAATTCATATACCTACTTGTTTGTTTCCTCTAAAATCCACCTATACCCTAACAAAACATTGAATTTTAGTTATAATTTTTAAGGTTTTTTGAATTTTATTTAGGTTTTTTGTTCTATAGGTATTGATATTAGGGTCGTTTTGTATTCCGGGAGCTAGCGCGCACCCCGTGCTAACAAATTTTTTGACAATTTTTGAATATTTTTTGACTTTTTAATTTAATTACGATTAAATTTTGACAATTTTTGACTTTGAACAAGTCTGCTTACTCAGCACTCAGTCTAGGGTGAATTTTTTGTTTCGTAAGAGGTACCTTGCCGTGCCAACTACCTACCCTTGATCCCTGGTCGCTTATAATTGACGTTTTCCCCGGAAAATAGTGGAAAAACCTTCAAAAAATAGGCATTTTTTCAGTTTTTTGAAGATTTTTTGAATTTTTTCTACGAACACTGATCCCGTTCTAAACGTCATCCTGTAGCACTCGGCGAGACGCATCTCTGGACACCTCGTTTGTTATCCTCCGCCACCTGGAAATCAAAAAATTCATATACCTACTTGTTTGTTTCCTCTAAAATCCACCTATACCCTAACAAAACATTGAATTTTAGTTATAATTTTTAAGGTTTTTTGAATTTTATTTAGGTTTTTTGTTCTATAGGTATTGATATTAGGGTCGTTTTGTATTCCGGGAGCTAGCGCGCACCCCGTGCTAACAAATTTTTTGACAATTTTTGAATATTTTTTGACTTTTTAATTTAATTACGATTAAATTTTGACAATTTTTGACTTTGAACAAGTCTGCTTACTCAGCACTCAGTCTAGGGTGAATTTTTTGTTTCGTAAGAGGTACCTTGCCGTGCCAACTACCTACCCTTGATCCCTGGTCGCTTATAATTGACGTTTTCCCCGGAAAATAGTGGAAAAACCTTCAAAAAATAGGCATTTTTTCAGTTTTTTGAAGATTTTTTGAATTTTTTCTACGAACACTGATCCCGTTCTAAACGTCATCCTGTAGCACTCGGCGAGACGCATCTCTGGACACCTCGTTTGTTATCCTCCGCCACCTGGAAATCAAAAAATTCATATACCTACTTGTTTGTTTCCTCTAAAATCCACCTATACCCTAACAAAACATTGAATTTTAGTTATAATTTTTAAGGTTTTTTGAATTTTATTTAGGTTTTTTGTTCTATAGGTATTGATATTAGGGTCGTTTTGTATTCCGGGAGCTAGCGCGCACCCCGTGCTAACAAATTTTTTGACAATTTTTGAATATTTTTTGACTTTTTAATTTAATTACGATTAAATTTTGACAATTTTTGACTTTGAACAAGTCTGCTTACTCAGCACTCAGTCTAGGGTGAATTTTTTGTTTCGTAAGAGGTACCTTGCCGTGCCAACTACCTACCCTTGATCCCTGGTCGCTTATAATTGACGTTTTCCCCGGAAAATAGTGGAAAAACCTTCAAAAAATAGGCATTTTTTCAGTTTTTTGAAGATTTTTTGAATTTTTTCTACGAACACTGATCCCGTTCTAAACGTCATCCTGTAGCACTCGGCGAGACGCATCTCTGGACACCTCGTTTGTTATCCTCCGCCACCTGGAAATCAAAAAATTCATATACCTACTTGTTTGTTTCCTCTAAAATCCACCTATACCCTAACAAAACATTGAATTTTAGTTATAATTTTTAAGGTTTTTTGAATTTTATTTAGGTTTTTTGTTCTATAGGTATTGATATTAGGGTCGTTTTGTATTCCGGGAGCTAGCGCGCACCCCGTGCTAACAAATTTTTTGACAATTTTTGAATATTTTTTGACTTTTTAATTTAATTACGATTAAATTTTGACAATTTTTGACTTTGAACAAGTCTGCTTACTCAGCACTCAGTCTAGGGTGAATTTTTTGTTTCGTAAGAGGTACCTTGCCGTGCCAACTACCTACCCTTGATCCCTGGTCGCTTATAATTGACGTTTTCCCCGGAAAATAGTGGAAAAACCTTCAAAAAATAGGCATTTTTTCAGTTTTTTGAAGATTTTTTGAATTTTTTCTACGAACACTGATCCCGTTCTAAACGTCATCCTGTAGCACTCGGCGAGACGCATCTCTGGACACCTCGTTTGTTATCCTCCGCCACCTGGAAATCAAAAAATTCATATACCTACTTGTTTGTTTCCTCTAAAATCCACCTATACCCTAACAAAACATTGAATTTTAGTTATAATTTTTAAGGTTTTTTGAATTTTATTTAGGTTTTTTGTTCTATAGGTATTGATATTAGGGTCGTTTTGTATTCCGGGAGCTAGCGCGCACCCCGTGCTAACAAATTTTTTGACAATTTTTGAATATTTTTTGACTTTTTAATTTAATTACGATTAAATTTTGACAATTTTTGACTTTGAACAAGTCTGCTTACTCAGCACTCAGTCTAGGGTGAATTTTTTGTTTCGTAAGAGGTACCTTGCCGTGCCAACTACCTACCCTTGATCCCTGGTCGCTTATAATTGACGTTTTCCCCGGAAAATAGTGGAAAAACCTTCAAAAAATAGGCATTTTTTCAGTTTTTTGAAGATTTTTTGAATTTTTTCTACGAACACTGATCCCGTTCTAAACGTCATCCTGTAGCACTCGGCGAGACGCATCTCTGGACACCTCGTTTGTTATCCTCCGCCACCTGGAAATCAAAAAATTCATATACCTACTTGTTTGTTTCCTCTAAAATCCACCTATACCCTAACAAAACATTGAATTTTAGTTATAATTTTTAAGGTTTTTTGAATTTTATTTAGGTTTTTTGTTCTATAGGTATTGATATTAGGGTCGTTTTGTATTCCGGGAGCTAGCGCGCACCCCGTGCTAACAAATTTTTTGACAATTTTTGAATATTTTTTGACTTTTTAATTTAATTACGATTAAATTTTGACAATTTTTGACTTTGAACAAGTCTGCTTACTCAGCACTCAGTCTAGGGTGAATTTTTTGTTTCGTAAGAGGTACCTTGCCGTGCCAACTACCTACCCTTGATCCCTGGTCGCTTATAATTGACGTTTTCCCCGGAAAATAGTGGAAAAACCTTCAAAAAATAGGCATTTTTTCAGTTTTTTGAAGATTTTTTGAATTTTTTCTACGAACACTGATCCCGTTCTAAACGTCATCCTGTAGCACTCGGCGAGACGCATCTCTGGACACCTCGTTTGTTATCCTCCGCCACCTGGAAATCAAAAAATTCATATACCTACTTGTTTGTTTCCTCTAAAATCCACCTATACCCTAACAAAACATTGAATTTTAGTTATAATTTTTAAGGTTTTTTGAATTTTATTTAGGTTTTTTGTTCTATAGGTATTGATATTAGGGTCGTTTTGTATTCCGGGAGCTAGCGCGCACCCCGTGCTAACAAATTTTTTGACAATTTTTGAATATTTTTTGACTTTTTAATTTAATTACGATTAAATTTTGACAATTTTTGACTTTGAACAAGTCTGCTTACTCAGCACTCAGTCTAGGGTGAATTTTTTGTTTCGTAAGAGGTACCTTGCCGTGCCAACTACCTACCCTTGATCCCTGGTCGCTTATAATTGACGTTTTCCCCGGAAAATAGTGGAAAAACCTTCAAAAAATAGGCATTTTTTCAGTTTTTTGAAGATTTTTTGAATTTTTTCTACGAACACTGATCCCGTTCTAAACGTCATCCTGTAGCACTCGGCGAGACGCATCTCTGGACACCTCGTTTGTTATCCTCCGCCACCTGGAAATCAAAAAATTCATATACCTACTTGTTTGTTTCCTCTAAAATCCACCTATACCCTAACAAAACATTGAATTTTAGTTATAATTTTTAAGGTTTTTTGAATTTTATTTAGGTTTTTTGTTCTATAGGTATTGATATTAGGGTCGTTTTGTATTCCGGGAGCTAGCGCGCACCCCGTGCTAACAAATTTTTTGACAATTTTTGAATATTTTTTGACTTTTTAATTTAATTACGATTAAATTTTGACAATTTTTGACTTTGAACAAGTCTGCTTACTCAGCACTCAGTCTAGGGTGAATTTTTTGTTTCGTAAGAGGTACCTTGCCGTGCCAACTACCTACCCTTGATCCCTGGTCGCTTATAATTGACGTTTTCCCCGGAAAATAGTGGAAAAACCTTCAAAAAATAGGCATTTTTTCAGTTTTTTGAAGATTTTTTGAATTTTTTCTACGAACACTGATCCCGTTCTAAACGTCATCCTGTAGCACTCGGCGAGACGCATCTCTGGACACCTCGTTTGTTATCCTCCGCCACCTGGAAATCAAAAAATTCATATACCTACTTGTTTGTTTCCTCTAAAATCCACCTATACCCTAACAAAACATTGAATTTTAGTTATAATTTTTAAGGTTTTTTGAATTTTATTTAGGTTTTTTGTTCTATAGGTATTGATATTAGGGTCGTTTTGTATTCCGGGAGCTAGCGCGCACCCCGTGCTAACAAATTTTTTGACAATTTTTGAATATTTTTTGACTTTTTAATTTAATTACGATTAAATTTTGACAATTTTTGACTTTGAACAAGTCTGCTTACTCAGCACTCAGTCTAGGGTGAATTTTTTGTTTCGTAAGAGGTACCTTGCCGTGCCAACTACCTACCCTTGATCCCTGGTCGCTTATAATTGACGTTTTCCCCGGAAAATAGTGGAAAAACCTTCAAAAAATAGGCATTTTTTCAGTTTTTTGAAGATTTTTTGAATTTTTTCTACGAACACTGATCCCGTTCTAAACGTCATCCTGTAGCACTCGGCGAGACGCATCTCTGGACACCTCGTTTGTTATCCTCCGCCACCTGGAAATCAAAAAATTCATATACCTACTTGTTTGTTTCCTCTAAAATCCACCTATACCCTAACAAAACATTGAATTTTAGTTATAATTTTTAAGGTTTTTTGAATTTTATTTAGGTTTTTTGTTCTATAGGTATTGATATTAGGGTCGTTTTGTATTCCGGGAGCTAGCGCGCACCCCGTGCTAACAAATTTTTTGACAATTTTTGAATATTTTTTGACTTTTTAATTTAATTACGATTAAATTTTGACAATTTTTGACTTTGAACAAGTCTGCTTACTCAGCACTCAGTCTAGGGTGAATTTTTTGTTTCGTAAGAGGTACCTTGCCGTGCCAACTACCTACCCTTGATCCCTGGTCGCTTATAATTGACGTTTTCCCCGGAAAATAGTGGAAAAACCTTCAAAAAATAGGCATTTTTTCAGTTTTTTGAAGATTTTTTGAATTTTTTCTACGAACACTGATCCCGTTCTAAACGTCATCCTGTAGCACTCGGCGAGACGCATCTCTGGACACCTCGTTTGTTATCCTCCGCCACCTGGAAATCAAAAAATTCATATACCTACTTGTTTGTTTCCTCTAAAATCCACCTATACCCTAACAAAACATTGAATTTTAGTTATAATTTTTAAGGTTTTTTGAATTTTATTTAGGTTTTTTGTTCTATAGGTATTGATATTAGGGTCGTTTTGTATTCCGGGAGCTAGCGCGCACCCCGTGCTAACAAATTTTTCGACAATTTTTGAATATTTTTTGACTTTTTAATTTAATTACGATTAAATTTTGACAATTTTTGACTTTGAACAAGTCTGCTTACTCAGCACTCAGTCTAGGGTGAATTTTTTGTTTCGTAAGAGGTACCTTGCCGTGCCAACTACCTACCCTTGATCCCTGGTCGCTTATAATTGACGTTTTCCCCGGAAAATAGTGGAAAAACCTTCAAAAAATAGGCATTTTTTCAGTTTTTTGAAGATTTTTTGAATTTTTTCTACGAACACTGATCCCGTTCTAAACGTCATCCTGTAGCACTCGGCGAGACGCATCTCTGGACACCTCGTTTGTTATCCTCCGCCACCTGGAAATCAAAAAATTCATATACCTACTTGTTTGTTTCCTCTAAAATCCACCTATACCCTAACAAAACATTGAATTTTAGTTATAATTTTTAAGGTTTTTTGAATTTTATTTAGGTTTTTTGTTCTATAGGTATTGATATTAGGGTCGTTTTGTATTCCGGGAGCTAGCGCGCACCCCGTGCTAACAAATTTTTTGACAATTTTTGAATATTTTTTGACTTTTTAATTTAATTACGATTAAATTTTGACAATTTTTGACTTTGAACAAGTCTGCTTACTCAGCACTCAGTCTAGGGTGAATTTTTTGTTTCGTAAGAGGTACCTTGCCGTGCCAACTACCTACCCTTGATCCCTGGTCGCTTATAATTGACGTTTTCCCCGGAAAATAGTGGAAAAACCTTCAAAAAATAGGCATTTTTTCAGTTTTTTGAAGATTTTTTGAATTTTTTCTACGAACACTGATCCCGTTCTAAACGTCATCCTGTAGCACTCGGCGAGACGCATCTCTGGACACCTCGTTTGTTATCCTCCGCCACCTGGAAATCAAAAAATTCATATACCTACTTGTTTGTTTCCTCTAAAATCCACCTATACCCTAACAAAACATTGAATTTTAGTTATAATTTTTAAGGTTTTTTGAATTTTATTTAGGTTTTTTGTTCTATAGGTATTGATATTAGGGTCGTTTTGTATTCCGGGAGCTAGCGCGCACCCCGTGCTAACAAATTTTTTGACAATTTTTTAAATATTTTTTGACTTTTTAATTTAATTACGATTAAATTTTGACAATTTTTGACTTTGAACAAGTCTGCTTACTCAGCACTCAGTCTAGGGTGAATTTTTTGTTTCGTAAGAGGTACCTTGCCGTGCCAACTACCTACCCTTGATCCCTGGTCGCTTATAATTGACGTTTTCCCCGGAAAATAGTGGAAAAACCTTCAAAAAATAGGCATTTTTTCAGTTTTTTGAAGATTTTTTGAATTTTTTCTACGAACACTGATCCCGTTCTAAACGTCATCCTGTAGCACTCGGCGAGACGCATCTCTGGACACCTCGTTTGTTATCCTCCGCCACCTGGAAATCAAAAAATTCATATACCTACTTGTTTGTTTCCTCTAAAATCCACCTATACCCTAACAAAACATTGAATTTTAGTTATAATTTTTAAGGTTTTTTGAATTTTATTTAGGTTTTTTGTTCTATAGGTATTGATATTAGGGTCGTTTTGTATTCCGGGAGCTAGCGCGCACCCCGTGCTAACAAATTTTTTGACAATTTTTGAATATTTTTTGACTTTTTAATTTAATTACGATTAAATTTTGACAATTTTTGACTTTGAACAAGTCTGCTTACTCAGCACTCAGTCTAGGGTGAATTTTTTGTTTCGTAAGAGGTACCTTGCCGTGCCAACTACCTACCCTTGATCCCTGGTCGCTTATAATTGACGTTTTCCCCGGAAAATAGTGGAAAAACCTTCAAAAAATAGGCATTTTTTCAGTTTTTTGAAGATTTTTTGAATTTTTTCTACGAACACTGATCCCGTTCTAAACGTCATCCTGTAGCACTCGGCGAGACGCATCTCTGGACACCTCGTTTGTTATCCTCCGCCACCTGGAAATCAAAAAATTCATATACCTACTTGTTTGTTTCCTCTAAAATCCACCTATACCCTAACAAAACATTGAATTTTAGTTATAATTTTTAAGGTTTTTTGAATTTTATTTAGGTTTTTTGTTCTATAGGTATTGATATTAGGGTCGTTTTGTATTCCGGGAGCTAGCGCGCACCCCGTGCTAACAAATTTTTTGACAATTTTTGAATATTTTTTGACTTTTTAATTTAATTACGATTAAATTTTGACAATTTTTGACTTTGAACAAGTCTGCTTACTCAGCACTCAGTCTAGGGTGAATTTTTTGTTTCGTAAGAGGTACCTTGCCGTGCCAACTACCTACCCTTGATCCCTGGTCGCTTATAATTGACGTTTTCCCCGGAAAATAGTGGAAAAACCTTCAAAAAATAGGCATTTTTTCAGTTTTTTGAAGATTTTTTGAATTTTTTCTACGAACACTGATCCCGTTCTAAACGTCATCCTGTAGCACTCGGCGAGACGCATCTCTGGACACCTCGTTTGTTATCCTCCGCCACCTGGAAATCAAAAAATTCATATACCTACTTGTTTGTTTCCTCTAAAATCCACCTATACCCTAACAAAACATTGAATTTTAGTTATAATTTTTAAGGTTTTTTGAATTTTATTTAGGTTTTTTGTTCTATAGGTATTGATATTAGGGTCGTTTTGTATTCCGGGAGCTAGCGCGCACCCCGTGCTAACAAATTTTTTGACAATTTTTGAATATTTTTTGACTTTTTAATTTAATTACGATTAAATTTTGACAATTTTTGACTTTGAACAAGTCTGCTTACTCAGCACTCAGTCTAGGGTGAATTTTTTGTTTCGTAAGAGGTACCTTGCCGTGCCAACTACCTACCCTTGATCCCTGGTCGCTTATAATTGACGTTTTCCCCGGAAAATAGTGGAAAAACCTTCAAAAAATAGGCATTTTTTCAGTTTTTTGAAGATTTTTTGAATTTTTTCTACGAACACTGATCCCGTTCTAAACGTCATCCTGTAGCACTCGGCGAGACGCATCTCTGGACACCTCGTTTGTTATCCTCCGCCACCTGGAAATCAAAAAATTCATATACCTACTTGTTTGTTTCCTCTAAAATCCACCTATACCCTAACAAAACATTGAATTTTAGTTATAATTTTTAAGGTTTTTTGAATTTTATTTAGGTTTTTTGTTCTATAGGTATTGATATTAGGGTCGTTTTGTATTCCGGGAGCTAGCGCGCACCCCGTGCTAACAAATTTTTTGACAATTTTTGAATATTTTTTGACTTTTTAATTTAATTACGATTAAATTTTGACAATTTTTGACTTTGAACAAGTCTGCTTACTCAGCACTCAGTCTAGGGTGAATTTTTTGTTTCGTAAGAGGTACCTTGCCGTGCCAACTACCTACCCTTGATCCCTGGTCGCTTATAATTGACGTTTTCCCCGGAAAATAGTGGAAAAACCTTCAAAAAATAGGCATTTTTTCAGTTTTTTGAAGATTTTTTGAATTTTTTCTACGAACACTGATCCCGTTCTAAACGTCATCCTGTAGCACTCGGCGAGACGCATCTCTGGACACCTCGTTTGTTATCCTCCGCCACCTGGAAATCAAAAAATTCATATACCTACTTGTTTGTTTCCTCTAAAATCCACCTATACCCTAACAAAACATTGAATTTTAGTTATAATTTTTAAGGTTTTTTGAATTTTATTTAGGTTTTTTGTTCTATAGGTATTGATATTAGGGTCGTTTTGTATTCCGGGAGCTAGCGCGCACCCCGTGCTAACAAATTTTTTGACAATTTTTGAATATTTTTTGACTTTTTAATTTAATTACGATTAAATTTTGACAATTTTTGACTTTGAACAAGTCTGCTTACTCAGCACTCAGTCTAGGGTGAATTTTTTGTTTCGTAAGAGGTACCTTGCCGTGCCAACTACCTACCCTTGATCCCTGGTCGCTTATAATTGACGTTTTCCCCGGAAAATAGTGGAAAAACCTTCAAAAAATAGGCATTTTTTCAGTTTTTTGAAGATTTTTTGAATTTTTTCTACGAACACTGATCCCGTTCTAAACGTCATCCTGTAGCACTCGGCGAGACGCATCTCTGGACACCTCGTTTGTTATCCTCCGCCACCTGGAAATCAAAAAATTCATATACCTACTTGTTTGTTTCCTCTAAAATCCACCTATACCCTAACAAAACATTGAATTTTAGTTATAATTTTTAAGGTTTTTTGAATTTTATTTAGGTTTTTTGTTCTATAGGTATTGATATTAGGGTCGTTTTGTATTCCGGGAGCTAGCGCGCACCCCGTGCTAACAAATTTTTTGACAATTTTTGAATATTTTTTGACTTTTTAATTTAATTACGATTAAATTTTGACAATTTTTGACTTTGAACAAGTCTGCTTACTCAGCACTCAGTCTAGGGTGAATTTTTTGTTTCGTAAGAGGTACCTTGCCGTGCCAACTACCTACCCTTGATCCCTGGTCGCTTATAATTGACGTTTTCCCCGGAAAATAGTGGAAAAACCTTCAAAAAATAGGCATTTTTTCAGTTTTTTGAAGATTTTTTGAATTTTTTCTACGAACACTGATCCCGTTCTAAACGTCATCCTGTAGCACTCGGCGAGACGCATCTCTGGACACCTCGTTTGTTATCCTCCGCCACCTGGAAATCAAAAAATTCATATACCTACTTGTTTGTTTCGGCCGCCGTCCTTGTGACGGTGTCGCCAGAGGCGGAGAGTAGAGGCGTTACCTACGCCAGCCTCTTTAGCAATGCGAAGGCCGCTCTCTTAGCGGCTGGGGGCGTAGAGGTGAGGTTCCGCCGCTCACAGACCGGGGCCCGGCTTCTTGAAGTTCCAGGGGCGGAGGGCGCTAAAAAGGCCGACCTAGTGGCGGAAACGCTCCGGCGTCTCGCGGGTGGCGAGGAAGGCGTG
The DNA here is from genome assembly GCA_945859575.2 of Herminia tarsipennalis. NCBI lineage: Eukaryota > Metazoa > Arthropoda > Insecta > Lepidoptera > Erebidae > Herminia > Herminia tarsipennalis. Next base: position 28,684 of record CAMAOI020000004.1, read on the forward strand.
AGAGTCGCCAGGCCGATGAAGTGCGCGGAGTTGCGCATCTCTGGCCTGGACGACTCTGTGACGTCTGAGGAGGTCCGGGAGGCAATAGAGCAGAAGGCTCAGTGCTCTCCCGGAACCGTGAAGGTCGGCGCGATCCGCCCCGGCCCCGGCGGAGTTGGTGCGGCGTGGGCGCGGTGCCCCGTCGCCGCGGCCAAAGTTTTTGGCAGAGGTGGGGCGGCTCCTCGTAGGTGTCTCTGCCGCGAGGATCACCATCCTCGAGGCGAGGCCCGCGAGGTGCTACAGGTGCATGGGCGCAGGGCACCTGCGCCCTCAATGTACCAGCAGCCTAGACTGCAGCGGACTCTGTTTCCGCTGCGGTCAACCGGGGCATACGGCAGCGGCGTGTTCTGCCGCTCCCCACTGCCCCGTGTGCGCGGCGGGCAACCAGCCCGCCGACCACATGATGGGAAGGGCAGGCTGCAAGCCGCCGAAGGCTGCAAAGCCCCCAAAGGCTGTCAAGCCGCCCTCGGGGACGGGCCGAGCTGCGGCCAACCCCAGCACCCAGGCTCCGGTGCGGATGGAGGAGGGTGAAGACGAGGCGCCCTCTCAAGCCTCTCCACCCTCCACCTAACGGACTCCCTTAGACGTGCTCGCTCCTCGCCCCTGTCGTCAGTGACAGGGGTACCGGATGCGTTGCGCGATTGGGGGTCCAGGACGCGGTCGCATCCTCCTGCGGGAACTTCATCTCGTGGGGGGAGGCGGCGGGGCTAGTCTTCCCCGTCGCCGGCGAACCGGGCGACGTCGAGGCGCAGTCGCGCGTGACGTCGCTTGGTGGGGCTGCGGGCGTGATGGACGGGGAAGTTTCCCACGCTCGCGGCCTTTCGCGATGGCGGCGTTCTGTGTGTACCCAGGACGCCGCAGGAGCAGGAATGCCCGATAGGGCTATGCCGCTGGGTGGGTCCGCCGAAGAATAGCAAATTCCGGCGGCCTATCCGTGTGAAGGCGGCGAGTCGGTACACGGCCGATTTTTTAGTGGGGGCAGGTCCCACACTACCTCCAGCGTCTGCCCCGGGCGCTGGAGGTGTGCGTTAGGCATTTTTTACGGCCATAAAAAAAAAAAAAAAAAAAAAAAAAAAAAAAAAAAAAAAAAAAAAAAAAAAAAAAAAAGGTTAGGTTAGGTTAGGTTTTTTTTTTTTTTTTAAGATTAAGGAAACAAGCACCCGCCATCACAGGGTGTTGAGCTTTAGGGGACTGGGGACATGTTTTAATTCTCCATCTTTTACACTTTATGTACTTATTCTCTGTATCTTGTTTTACAATTTTTCTTACAAACTAACATGTATCTTACAATCTAAACATTATACATAGCAATTTAAATATTTCCTAAAAACTAACATGCAGTACAATTTAATTTTATTTTAGCAATCATATATACATTTTCATTTTAATTATACCTTTTCATTCTTAATTTTGTTACTGTGCAAATAATTTGGTCAATTTTATAATAATCCTATAATGTATTATCGAAATTACATTAATAGTGGTAGACTTTTAATAAAACATTGTTCTAAATTATAAATACTTTGTCTAAAAATACTTGGCGCCATTTGCCTTCGCAGCCAGGCGCATGACACCCTCCGCGAAGGCTAGGAAATGGGCCCGGGCGGAGTCGTCACTGACCAGGTACACAAAATTGCTCGACTCTATTGCAGCTCCGATCCTGTGCTCACAGTCGAGTCTCTTTGTAGCAAAACGTGGGCACTCTGTTAATATATGTGTAATGGTTTCAAAAGAGACATCGTCGCAATCACAGGTACGAACTGGCGATAACTTAAACCTATATAAGTAATCGCGTACGCCACCGTGGCCCGTAAACAATTGCGCTCGGATGTTTGTCATCTCAAGCCTCCCAAGAACTCGATGGGCGCTTCTTACATCCCTGAAGAATAGCCTGGTCCCGGCTCCTGTCTCCGCTGACTCGTACCAAGACTGGTATAAATCAAGGGTGGAGGCCCTAATAGTTCGTTTAGCAAAAGACAGAGGGAAGCAGTCGTATGCAGCTGGGGTCTTGAGCTTTAGCGCCGCGTCCTTAGCTAGCTCATCAGCGCGCTCGTTCCCCTGGACTCCGACGTGTGCTCTGACCCAGTGAAATATCGTTGGCTGTGACCTGTCTTTGATTTTCCCGTGGATGGTCACCGCGATCGGGTTCAAGGCTGATGGATTAGCCAGTGTCTCCAGGGCCGAGCGCGAGTCGCTGATAATGTGGAGCCTTTCAGGTGACCTCGAAGCCAGTGTTACTGCCTTAAGGATGGCAATCATTTCCGCCTGGTAGACAGAGCAGTAATTTTCGAGTCTCACCTTTGCTGTCTTTTGCTCCGTTCCATTTGTCCAAAAGGTGACCGCAGCACCTACCTTGCCCTCAATTTTGCTGCCGTCCGTGTAGGCCTTCAATTCGGAGTCAGCAATTTTGTCTGCCTCATCTTGGTCTTCTATTCTTTCGAATTTTATTGGACTTCTTTTAGCTGGGTGAGGTAGTTGTGACGGGTGACTGCGTCGCTGGACACTTCTACCAGGCAAAGAATGTAGAGGCTTGCCCCTCTTGACCTCGTAGAGCTGAAGTTGCTCGCGGACCCTAAACCGAAGCGGAATAATCCTTGCCAGCAGCGCCGCGGAAGTCAGGGACACAGTAGAGTGTGCTTTGGAGAGTTGTATCCCGAAGATCCTGGTGAGTCTATCCAGACGTGTCTGTGCGTACTTTCGGTCGATGATATGTGCCCACGCACTTGCAGCGTATAAGATGGTTGGTTCGACGACTGCAGTGTATAGTGTCCTCAGAATCTCCGAGTTTAGCCCCCATTGGGCGCGCGCTGCTCTACTGATCGCCTTATAAATATTGATGGACTTCAGCGTTACCGCATCGAGGTGTTTGCTGAAGTTCAGATGGCGGTCGATGGTGATACCCAAGAGTTTCATGTCGTCGCTAAGCACTAACTGGGTTTCTAGGAGCACAAAGCGAGGCGGGTCGTACTTGAGCCTCCTGGTCACCAACATCGCCTGGGTCTTGGAGGGGGCAAATCGCATTTTATTACGACAGCCCCAACCAGCCACCAATTCCAGGGCCCCGTTGACACTTCTCTCCAATGCCATTGTGTCTTTGGCCGTCGCTATGATGACAATATCATCAGCGAATGCCTGGATGTGCGCTTTCTGGTTCTCAGCCTCTCGCAAGAGAGGGTCCAGCTGCAAATTCCATAGAAGGGGTCCGCCGATCGATCCTTGGACGCATCCTTTGGTGGTTTCTCTGGAGACATTCTGTCCCAGGTATCTCACGGTGACTGTCCTTTCCCTGAGGTAACTCGAGAGCACCCTAATGGTTTGGGTGTCCACTCCCATATCCAGGAGCTCCTGGAGGACAGCTGGCCACCAGGTATTATCGAATGCGCCTTCTATGTCCAAGGACACAATAGCCACCATCTTTTTATCTGCTATGCCATTTTTGACCATCTCCATCACGTCGTACAATGCGTCCTCCGTACTTCGTTGTGGGACGAACCCGTACTGGCGTGGGTTTAGCCTGTCTTGGCTCTGGAGCCTCCATGTCAGCCTCCTGACTATGAGCTTCTCGTACGCTTTTCCAAGAATCGGAAGAAGGCCAATCGGCCGGTAGGCCTTGGGGACTGAGTAGTCAGTCTTACCAGGCTTCGGGATTATCTTGATCGTAGCCCTCTTCCATGGCTCGGGAAAGTAGCCCAACTGTCTACACTGATTATACAGCGCAAGGAGAGTGTCGCTAGCCCGGTGAGCCGCCCCGCAGATGTCCGACGTAAGTCCGTCCTCTCCAGGGGCTTTCTTCGGGCTCATCTCAGCGAAGACCGTGTTAAGTTCTTCTAGTGTGAAGGGTGGTTCGGCACTTTCTCCTGTACCCTCAAGGTCCGCCAATCTTCTCGCCACCCTCTCTCTGACCTCTCGATGGTGCCGCGAATCAGTGAGCGGGTCGTCTGGGGGGTAGAAGGTTTCTGCAAGAAGTCTTGCAGATCCCTCGGGCGTGAGAGTCTGTCCGGACATCGGATCCTTAAGTTGCCTTTCGTCGCCTAAGTCCGGCTTTGCGCAGCTTTTTATAACGCGGTAGGCGCATCGCCATAGGTCCTCGTTTTCTTGCCTAGAGCAGAATTGTTTCCAACTCTGGGTGATGGTTGTCTGAATCTTCAGCTTATATTCCTCTCTAGCTCGGCAGTACTCTTCAATGACCTGCGGTCTCCTAGCCGGGTTTGCTCTTCCGATCCTCCGCTTGAGCGCGATGGCCGTCCGCTTCGCGATCTCCAACTCCTCGCTCCACCACGCATTCCTCCTCGGTTTCTTGTTCTGGTGAAGTTTTGGAATGGACCTGTCAGACGCCTCGATCACCACCTCAGTAAAGCTCTTGACAATCTCATCCAGGGTGTTGTGAGTCTGGGCTTGTTCAATGGCTTGTGTTGTAAGCTCTTTGTGGTCTAGGCCTTCTTTAAGAAGTTTCTTGAAAAGGGACCAGTTGGCCTTGGACGTGTTGTAGCGCCATGTGGTCGCCGCTGAGCCCGTTACTGTTCCAACCCCACGAGCAACCCGGAACCGGATGGGCCGGTGATCCGAAAGCCCCGCTCCGTCCTCGTCGACTTTCCATCCATTGATGCGATTTAAAAGGGAGGGTGTGCAGGCTGTGATGTCGACTATACTTGAGAAAGTTCTATCACCCCGGATCGCATAAAAAGTGGGGGTGGCTCCCTCGTTCACCACCTGCAGATCGTGTTGTGCCAGGAAGTCAGTCACCATTGCTCCCCTCGCGTCCTCCGCCCCGCAGCCCCACCAGGGACTGGTGGCGTTGACATCGCCGGCCACGATGACTCCATCGACGTCCGCGGCGTAAAGCATGGGGGAAAGAGATGACAAATATCCGGAAAGGTCCACGCTACCTTCAAAGTAAATGCTTATAACCTTTATTTTTTGGTTTTTATTTGCCAGAGTGGCGCACGCAATATTGCAAGTTACATTCTTAGGGTCAACAAGCACCTGGATATTTGGATCAGTGACGACTACAACCGATTTCGCGGGTGAATCTGGAGCTGCGAGCGCTGCTTGTATAACTCTGTAGCCAGCAGAAGATACTCGCCCCGCGGCACCAACATAGGGCTCCTGGATGAGCACTGCGGTAACTTTGGCCCTTACTGCTTCCTCCAGGCACTCCTTTGTCGCTGCAAGACCGCGACCAAGGTTAGCCTGTACGAACCGCATTTCGCCCTTAGCAGTAATTTATTGCCCTTCTAGCTATGGTATCCCATTTTTGCCAGACTGGGCAATCCCTACTATAAGCCGGATGGGCCGCATCTTTGTTTTCTTTAGCACAGTTTACGCATCGGGGCGCTGACTCCTTACCAGGGCAGTCCCTTGTGTCGTGATCTTTTGTGCAGAGCCCACAGACCCGCTCCATCGTGCACGTCCTAGCGACGTGGCCATATCCCAAGCACCTGTAACATTGTATTACAGGTGATTGGTCTACGGCCAAGACGGTCTGGAAACCTACTCTTACCTTTTTTCCGCACAAAGCAGCCCATACCGTGGGTTCTGCCTCCATGATAACGTTTGTTACTTCTGGGGTGCGGCCTCGTGTTCTGCGTAGAACTCTCAGTTCCTGATCTCTACCCGGTGTTGATTCTGGCAAAAGGCCCGAGTTTTGTTTTCTAACAGCATCCACTAGCCGGGCGTCGTTCAAATCTCCCGCGACCCCAATGAGCCGGACCAGGGGACGCTTAAGTGCCACAGTCGAAGCCGCAAGGTCGCTCGCGGACTCCTTAATGGCTTTCTTAAGCCTCCTCTGGCTCTCCTCAGAGTCACAGTTTACTGCCACTCTTTGCTTCTGTAGTCGATGGATGCCGTTTACACCTACCCCTAAGCCAATGACATCTATTGTCTTCGTGAGACTGCCTATAACGTCTCGGCTTGTGGCCCGGGGGTCCCGGGATTCCACTAAAACCGGGAAACGGGGCTCCCTAGCCACAGCCGCGAAGGTCTTTTTTACCTTGCCCGGATTGTCCAGCCCAGTCTCCGTCGGCCCAGGTGGTGGTCTTGTTGGTTGAGGAGGGGGTGGATGAGCCTCCGTAAGTCGAGCCTCGACTCGCTTAACTGTGCGAGTGATTGGCTCCAGCAGCTCTCCAATCTTCTCTCTCTGCTCCCCAAGCGCCATCTCCAGGCCCAACCCTTGGGTAGTGTCAGCCAGCGCCAGTGGGGGGGGCAAGTTCTCGGAGAGGTCGGTCAACTCCGAACGAACGGTCCTAAGCTGGGCAATAACGGGGGCGTGAGCACTATTGAGGGCCTCTTCTAGGTCCTCCTTTGTAAGGGACGGTTTCGTGGGTAGGTTGATCTCTCCTATTATTTTTTCCACTCCCTTGAGGATGTTCTGGAGATCCTTTTCGCTTAGGCCCGTGGCTTCGCGATGGAGTGTTTTGGGTGGAGAGCCCTCGTGAGAGCACGGTTTCACTCTAAGTGAATCCGCCCTCCATCTTTCGACGTCCACCGTGATGTCTCTTAATTGGGTAGACATCAGGTCCATCGCCCTTGTCATAGAATCCAATTTTGTGGTAAAAATTCCCAATGCTGGAGCCGAGTCTCCTTTACCTCCGACTGCAGCCAATGAAATTCCCACCAGCTCTTCCCGGAAAGCTTCCAGCTGTTTATTAATGAGCCCAATTTTCGAGATTGGCTCTGTCAACTCGAAATCGAGCCAACCTCGGATACCCTTGATGGCTTTGTGATTAGCTGTAGCCGACTCTCGTAGCTCTCCAATACCGCTTTCGTAGTTGGTTACTATCTGTTTAAGCTGCCTAAAATGTTCCCTCTCCACGCGCACCAACTCTCTTGCCCTTGAGGCTTTCTCCCTCTCGAGGCTTTGGATATGCCTATGCCTGGAGTCAGCCAATGAGAGCGAGATCACGTAGAGCTCAGTCAATGCTTCTTGTGCCTCTTTTTTCCTCTCGCCATTCATATTTCTAGTGGCTTCCAGGGCAGAGAGGCCGAACTGCAGATATTCATTGGCTTTCTTCGTGACCTCATCCATTGCAACGCCGGTCCTCTTTCCCCTAGGAGGTAGCATGCTCTCTCTCCTGGTCTTCCTATCAGGGACTTCCTCGAGATCTCCCCAGGCGTAGGCGACCTCACCAACGTTCGGCTTTGTTATGCCTAGATCGTCCAGGTCCGACTCGAGATCAGACTGGGAGGCCACTGTACCAGCGGGAGTATGCGACTCGGTGTCCCCAACCGTGGTCGGTGGTTGACTGATACTGGAGAACCCGAGTTCCGCAACGATGGCATCATAGGGCTTTCCCTTTTCCAGAGCCGTGTCGTCTGCCTGAACTCCCTCCTCGGTGATTTTCGGCATTGGACTATCTTTTTCTTGCCGATCTGGTGTGTTCAGTTGGGTAGGAGCGCTTTCTACATTTTCTTTGGCGGGCTCCGTAGCGGAGCGGCGGGACGCCGACTGGGCGCTTCGCACAGTCGCCGATCTCCTGAGACTGCTTTTGGGGGCTCCGCTTGTGGAGTGTTTAGCCCCTTTGTTCGGCATGGCGGTTTTATTTTAAAGGAAATTCGATATTGGAATATATTAAAATTAAGATAAATTACAATATTAAAATGTATAAAATGTGGATTAAAATGGGGTCAATTATTAATTTAAATTGTATAATTAGTAAAATAATAAACAGTTAAAATTTAAATTTAATTAAGGCAATAGGCAATAAAGAGTATTGAATAAATTGGAACTTATTAATGGGCCAATAGGCAATAATTATTAAATCTAAAGTGTATAAAGTGTGGATTAATATAAGGTCAATAAGTAATTTAAATTAAATAACTAATAAAATAAATAAAAAGTCAGAAATTAAAATAAATTGAAGCAATTGGCAATAAGACTATTAAATAAATTGAAACTTTAATAATGGGCCAATAGGCAATAATGATTAAAGGTAAAAGTAACTAAAATTAAAGCAATCAATAAAAACAAGTTTTTGGGGCTCCACTAATAAGCCGGCGGTCCTTCCAAGAATTTTAGTGAAAACCCGATGCTTCCACGACCTTCCGTTCAAAAGTTATGACGTTTTGAAATTTTCCAAGATGGCGTCCAATATGGCGGCCTGAAACTTTGGAAAGCCACAGCTCAGCAACCGCTGGGCCGATTTGAGCCGGACTTGGACTTTTGTCGTCAGCTGGATCTTTACTAACCCGCAAGCTTAATAAACGGGACCACTTTTTTGGAACCCCAAAAATCAGTTCCTAGGGTTCTCGCAGTAAGCCGGCCGATCTCCCAAGAAATTGAGTCCAAACTCGACGGTCCCACTACCTTCCGTTCAAAAGTTATGCTGGTTTAAACTTTTACAAGATGGCGTCCAACATGGCGTCCTGAAACTTTGGATGGCCACAGCTCAGCAACCGCTGGGCCGATTTGAGCCGGACTTGGACTCTTGTTGTCAGCTGGATCTTTGCTGACCCGCAAGCTTAAAAAATGGGACCACTTTTTTGGAACCCCAAAAACCAGTTCCTAGGGTTCTCGTAGTAAGCCGGCTGTTCCCCCAAGAAAATGAGTCCAAACTCGACGGTTCCACTACCTTCCGTTCAAAAGTTATGCTGGTTTAAACTTTTTCAAGATGGCGTCCAACATGGCGTCCTGAAACTTTGGATGGCCACAGCTCCGCAACCGCTCGGCCGATTTAAGCCGGACTTGGACACCTGTGGTCGGCTGGGTGTTGGCTACTCCGCAAGCCCGAAAAATGGGTCGAATTTTTTGGACCCCTGAAATGGGGTTATTAGGGTTCCAACAAAAAGCCACTCGCTTCCCCAACCATTTGAGTCCAAACCCAGTGTTTGGTCGATCCTTCGTTCCCAAGTTATGGCTGTTTTAAAATTTTCAAGATGGCGGCCTGAGAGGCGCGCGCAACTTTGACAGGCCGTAACTCGCGATCTAGTGGGCCGATTTCGGTCGGATTTCGATATTTGCGAATAGTGTGGCAGGGGCTAGGGTCCAAGGTCGAAAAAACGGACCGGTTTCTTGGAACCCCAATTGAAGGTTCCACAACAAGAGATGATAATTTAAGGCTCCACAGTGAAGATCTCGTTGCTCTACGACGTCTGGTTGCCGAGATATCAAGTCTTAAAGAATTCCAATATGGCGGACAAAAATGGCTGTCAGGAACAAAAACTCGATTACCAGGCCCCCAGAAGCCGCAAAGTGATCGAGTTTGGGCTCGTTTTATTGGTCTTCGCTTAAGGAATACACTTAAAATTAAATAAAACCTAAATAATAATAATTAAATCAAATAAATGCAATAATAACAAAAAATTGAATAAAAATGTCAAAATTAACAATAAAATTATTTTAAAAATTGATTTGGGCTTGGTGAATAAAATACTATTAGATTCAGGCAATTTTCTTAAAAAGTCTCTGCTAGAAGGGGTACCTCGTTGCCTTAACGGAATTTTCAAAATTAATTTTCTCAAAAACTCTACACGGGAAAAATCTGAGATTGGTTCTATCAGGTGGGGGGTCACGAGACCTACCCGCCACGATCATAAAAAATTGGTGTTATCGATCTATATTCGGAGTTAAAGGCGGTTAAGTGTTCGATTTTTTGATTTTTCCCACTTTTTGCCTCACCCTTAGCTGAAAACAATTTTTTTTAAAAAACTTTTTTCGCAGAATAGTTTTTATAGTAATGTAGAGCCTAAAACAATTGCCAAAATTAGCCGCAGGGCAAAAAAGTACTTTTTTAAATTTTATAAAAACGCCAGTAGCGCCTCGAATCCCGGCCCAAAAAATCCGAGATTTTGCAGTAATGTACCTTACATCAGCCTGCACAAGATGGTAAAAAAAAATTAATAGGTTATCGCGCTAGATCTTGCAGCGCATGCGGTTTAGTGCAAAATATGAAACTTCTAACCTCAAAATAACCTCAAAAACCGCGTGGCGGTAATTTGCGAGTCCTTTTTTCACTCCTGAAGTCTCCTGGGGCGAGGTTAGAAGTTCGAAACACTGCAATCCGGGTAGCACTCACAAAAACGCACACACTGATGTAAGGCACTTCACGATACGGCCACTTTTGCCAAAATTAGGAATTTTCGAACGCGGAGCTGCGTGGATTCGTGGCGCTCACGGCGGGGGGACCCCTGCGACTGGGTTAGGTTAGGTTAGGTTAGGTTAGGTTAGGTTGGGGTGCTAAGTGCCGGAAAACCTCCTCGTGGTGCACCCTGGGCAACGTGTGCCGGTGGATTCGCGGCGTTTCGCGAAACCACCGTCACACGGCTAATGTTCTGGCAGAGTAGGGGGTGGCCCATTCTGGGCTGCCCGGAGGACGGGCTTGACGTGCACTCACACTGCCGTCGAGCGGGCGGGGAGATCTTCTTTCTGCCACCGTCGGATATCGTAATCCCGATTAGGAGTGTCGTGGCCACGTCTCACGGCTCCGAGCGGGGGCGAGGGTCTTGGCTTGGTCGCCTGGGCTGCGAGGATGACAACCTCTATAAAAAATCCCCGAATCCTGTGTTGCGGAGCGTGACCAGAGGATGCATGGCCGATGGGATGTTCGGTTCCAAGCGCTACCCCCAGCTGGGGCACCTGCGGACCCCCCAGTTGGGATACAAATTTACGCTTACCCGGGTACAGGGGGCACTGCCCGGGTGGACCTTTATTTCCCCCATACTCGTGGGAACAGCATGGACGAAAATAAGTTAAAAAACATTTTTAATAGAAGGAGGAGCCCAAGGCTCGTGGAAAAAGAGACTGATACAGAGAAAGAGGGACAGAAAGTATCAAGTTGTGGGGGCAGTTTGCCCCGAGAAGTGGCTGAGTCCGGCCGGCTGAGCGGTTCCAGGACTTCAGTGACCTCTGCGTCGCTGGAGAGTTTGTTGCGCTCGGGCCGGTTTGGCTCGGAATCGTCGCTAAGCTCAGCGGTTAGCGATATGGACCAGCTGGTGGATGAGTGCCGCGCTCGACAGCAGAAGCGTGGAGCCTCTCCCGGAGACTGTGAGAACCTTCCTGAGGTTGACCTCGATGTCCCTAGGAAGGTTCACTCCTCCCAAAGAGGGGGATCTGTGGCTAGGTTTGCCCGGCCGCAGACACCCCCTGCAAAGACGGCTGCCAATGTGACGCCGGGCGTATTTTCCAGGCGGGAGGCCTATAATAGAGGCCGAACGGAGGGTGAAATAGTCGCTGAGGAGCAAGTACAGCGGCTCTTGGGTGAGCTTCACCCGTCGGAGGGAGTTAGCTCCCCGAAGACCATGGAGGAGCTCATGGAATCGGCCGCCACCTCCGTGAAGGTCATTGCGAACGTGGCTCAAAAGAGCAAGAACCTTAAGGGCACCTTCGCCAAGGGCCTGAAGGCGTCGGCCTCGACTTTGAAGGAGGTGGTGGAGGCGCTGTTTGAGCGCTTCACTGCCAACGAGGTGGAGACCCAGAGGTTGCGGGCCGACAACTCCCGCCTGGAGGAGGAGTTAAAGGCGCTTCGCGCCGAAATAACTATATTGCGTGCCGATTTTGGATCGAGTAGAGCCGGTTCTGCCCCGGCCTTGGTCAGTGCTGTGGCGGCCGGTTCTGTCCCGGCTCATAGGGAAGAGAGGGGAGAGGGCCCATCTGTCGACTCCTTTACGGAGACGCAAATGAGGCAACTCTCACTCCTTATCGGGGGTCTTATTGACGCGCGCCTGCCCGCGGAACCGAGCTGTCGGCCACCGCTCGCGGCGCCTAAGCCGAAGCCCTCTCAGGGGCCACAAATAGCACCCCCGGCGCCACCACCCCGTACAGGGGGACGCGCCGGGCCATTAGACCGAGGTGCACGGCTGCGGGGTGGAGACTCTAATCCTCCACAACGTGCGCCGAGAGGAGCACCCCGTGCTGCCGTAGCGGGCGCTTCAAGCGCCCCAACGGCCCAGCCGTGTACCCCGGCGCCAGCGTCTGCCCCCGCCTCTGCCCCCTCTAATGAGGAATGGCGAACGGCGGAGAGTAGAAAATCGCGGCGCCGGCAGAAAAAGAAGACCCCTCCCGCCGTTCCTGTGCAGGAGGTTGCCCCGGCAATAGAAAAGGTTAGGCGAAAGCCGAAACTGTCTCCGCCGAAAACGGCCGCCGTCCTAGTGACGGTGTCGCCGGAGGCGGAAAGCAGAGGCGTTACGTACGCCAGCCTTTTCAGTGGGGCAAGGGCGGCTCTTTTGGCAGCTGGGGGCGTGGAAGTGAGCTGCCGCCGCTCACAGACCGGGGCCCGACTCCTCGAGGTTTCGGGTACGGAGGGCGCCAAGAAGGCCGATTTCGTGGCGGAGACGCTGAGGCGTCTAGCAGAAGGAGAGGATGGTGTAAGGGTCGCCAGGCCGATGAAGTGCGCGGAGTTGCGCGTCTCCGGCCTGGACGACTCTGTCACGTCTGAGGCTGTCCGGGAAGCAATAGAGCAGAAGGCTCACTGCTCTCCCGGAACCGTGAGGGTCGGCGCGATCCGCCCTGGCCCCGGAGGAGTTGGTGCGGCGTGGGCGCGTTGCCCCGTTGCTGCGGCCAAAATTTTGGCAGAGGCAGGCCGGCTCCTCGTGGGTTTCTCCGCCGCGAGGATCACCATCCTCGAGGCGAGGCCCGCGAGGTGCTACCGGTGCATGGGCGCGGGGCATCTTCGTCCCCAATGCACCAGTAGTTTTGACTGCAGCGGAATTTGTTTCCGCTGTGGTCAACCGGGGCATGCGGCAGCGGCGTGTTCTGCCGCTCCCCACTGCCCTGTGTGCGCGGCGGGCAACCAGCCCGCCAACCATATGATGGGGAGGGCGGGCTGTAAGCCTCCCAAGGCCGCAAAGCCGCCTGCGGGGACTGGCCGAGCTCCTCGCGCCCAGGTTCCGGTACGGATGGAGGAGGGTGGGGACGAGGCGCCTTCCCGTGCCCCTACACCCTCCACCTAAAAGGACTCTCTTAGCCGTGCTCGCTCCTCGCCCCTGTCGTCAGTGATAGGGGTACCGGATGCGTTGCGCGGTAGGGGGTCCAGGACGCGGTCGCAACCTTCTGCGGGAAATTCCACCCGTGGGAGGAGGCGGCGGGGATAGTCTGCCCCGTCGCCGGCGAACCGGGCGACGTCGAGGCGCAGCTGCGCGTGACGTCGCTTGGTGGGGCTGTGGGCGTGATGGACGGGGAAGTTTCCCACGCTCGCGGCCTTTCGCGATGGCGGCGTTCTGTGTGTACCCAGGACGCCGCAGGAGCAGGAATGCCCAATGGGGCTATGCCGCTGGGTGGGTCCGCCGAAGAAATAGTCAATTCCGGCGGCCTATCCGTGTGAAGGCGGCGAGTTGGTACACGGCCGATTTTTTAGTGGGGGCAGGTCCCACACTACCTCCAGCGTCTGCCCCGGGTGCTGGAGGTGTGCGTTAGGCATTTTTTACGGCCATAAAAAAAAAAAAAAAAAAAAAAAAAAAAGGTTAGGATAGGTTAGGTTAGGTTGGGGTGCTAATTGCCGGAAAACCTCCTCGTGGTGCACCCTGGGCAACGGACGGTGATCGCTTTTTGATCGCCGGACGGCTAATGTTCTGGCAAAGAGAGGGGCCCGTATTCGGGCCACTCGGGGCGTTTCTCCCTGTGCCCCTCTAGTTTTATTTTGTTTTCTTCTATTTTGTTTTATATTGTTTTACTTTTAATTTATTTTGGTTTATTTATTTTCTTGCAATTTTACTTTTTATTTTTACACCTTTTATTTTGTTTCTTTTCATCTTTTATTTTTACATTTTGATTTGTTTTATTTTGTTTCCTGCTGGGGGGAAACAGTGGAGTGATGTGGTGGGCTCGGCGTGCTTTTGCTTTTGCATTGCCGCCGGGCAAACAGGGAAGGTCTTGGCTCATTCCTGAGCCTTTCGGAAGAAGGGCAAGGGGCGGCGGGTTCGCTGTCTATTTATAGATGGTGGACACGGTCTGATACAGACCACCGACCGGCCCGACCCGTAACCCTGAATTGACAGGAACGGGGGTCCACGCTTCGTGGGCCGCGGGGAAGTAAACCCCTTTAAAAAAATACCCTAATCCCACGCTTGTGGTGCCCGGCAATGGGATGAATGGCTGAGGGGATCTCAGTCCCGAGGGCTACCCAGACGGAGGTCTATAAACTTAAAATCATGTCGGTGGTTAATACGAGTAAATCTACCCAGGAGGGTCCCGAGCGCACTTCGCTCGGGGAATCCCTTGCGGAGCCAGTCGGCTCCGTCTGTCCCACGTACTCTGGGGGGGACACCCAACGACGCACCCGCCCTGTGCCGAGCGGTAAATCCGGCACCGAGAAAAGCGCGAAGGTCGCGCTTCGATCTTCCAACCGCAGTGCGGTTCTTAAGAAGGGTCGAAAGACCACAAGGAGGGCTAAGGCGAGTGGGGATCCATCCCCGTTGCCGCCTAAAGTCCCGCGGAAGGGGTCTCTGACCGCTTCTGAGTCCTCCATTACGGACGTGGACGTAATGGAGGATACCGAAGTCCACGTAGGGGGTGTAGTGTGTGGCGAGCAGCCAGGTAGGCTCTGGGCTTCCCAGAAGCGTAACCGCAGCCGTTCGCCGCATCAGGAAGTGCCGGGGGTCTCTCAGACTCCTAGCAAAATTCCGACCGCCCGCAGAGGAGGAATTGGTAGTTCAGTGTTCTCCAGTAGGGAGAAATACCTACGCACGCGCACGGAGGGTGAGCGCACCGCCGAAGACCGGGTGGTGCAGCTCCTCGCCGAGGACCAACGGTCGGGGGGGGACCTTGAATCCCCTCCTACTACGTCGGAACTCAAGGCGAGGGCCGGGGATGCGGTAGCCGCGATTTACGAGGTGGCTACCAAATCCACCAATTTGAAGGGCCCCTTTGTGCGGGGCCTTAAAGAGGCAGGCGCAAAACTGCTTGTAGTGGTGGACGACCTGGCTGGTCGAACAGACGCCACCACCAGGGAGATACAGCAGTTGCGCTCAGAGAACGCCACTCTGCGGTCGGACATGGCGGAGCTCCGCGCCGAGCTCGCCAGATTGCGGGCTGACTTGGCCTCCTCCCAAGCCGGTCCACCCCGGGCTGTATTGACCAGTCCGGGCAAGACGCAGCCTTCCACCTCTCCTGGAGGCATTGAGGCGCAGTTGCGGCAGTTAATGGGCTCATTCGAGTCCAAGATCGCTGCTCGCATCGGGAGTCTGGAGGCAAGATTGCCTCCGGTGCCGACCTCCCGCACACCGCCGGTCGCAAAGCCGTATACGGCTACCGCTCCGACGCCCCTACCCTGTTCTGGGGGACGCGTTGGGACCTACGCGACACGCGCGGCGTCTGCGCCTAAGAAGACGATGGCACGGGCTACGGCCCCTCCAGCGGTCGAGAGAACGCCAGCCCGGTCCCGGGGAGGCCCCCAGCCAACCCAGGTTTTGACGGCAGCACCATCTCCCGCTCCGTCGGTCACTCCACGTGCCCGGGAAAACGAGGTTCGTGCCCCAGCGCCCGCACCTGCTCCTGCCCCCCTCGTCTCCGCTGACGAGGGCTGGCAAAAGGTGAGCAAAAGGTCGCGGCGCAGAAGAAAGGGGAAGAAGGCTGCCCCAAATGCAGCTGCTCAAGCAGTCGTGGCTAAGAAGCCTAAGCTCCAAGTGCCGAAAACGGCCGCCGTGGTTGTCACGGTGTCGCCGGAGGCACAGGAGCGTGGGGTCTCCTATGCGGAGATCTTCGCGTCGGTGAAGAGAAATCTCACCGCCTCCGACCTCGCGGGTCTGGGTGCTACCACCCGGCCCTCGCAGACGGGAGCTCGGATTCTCGAGTTCCCGGGCCCGGACGGAGGCAAAAACGCGGACTTCTTTGCTGAGAAGCTGCGGGGGATTATTGCTGGGGAGGAAGGCGTAAGAGTCGCCAGGCCCACGAAGTGCGCAGAAATGCGTATTTCGGGCTTGGATGACTCGGTCACGGCCCAGGAGGTTCGGGAGGCTATTGGGACCCGTACCCAATGCGCTCTTGACTCCATCAGGGTCGGCGCCATTCGCCCCGGCCCCGGAGGTGCTTTTGCGGTTTGGGCGCAGTGCCCCGTTGCCGCGGCCAAATTATTGGCTGATGCAGGGAGGCTGCTCGTGGGCTTCAGCGCCGCCAGGGTTACGATCCTGCCGGCGAGACCCGCGCGCTGCTTCAAGTGCATGGCGACGGGACACATGCGTCCGAAGTGCACTAGTTGCTTCGACTGCGGCGGACTTTGTTTCCGTTGCGGTCGCCCGGGGCACAAGGCGGCGGACTGTTCCGCTGCCCCCCACTGTCCAGCGTGTGCGGCGGGTAACTTGCCTGCCAACCACGTCATGGGACGGGAGGGGTGCAAACCCCCGCAGGCTCCAAAGCCACGCCCGGGGGGTAGCCAATCGGCCAAAGCTGCCCCTCGCACACCGCCGCCAGCGCGAATGGAGGAGGATGTAGTACCGGAGTCCAGTAATGGACAGTGAGTGCTTTTCCCTCCTCCAGGCGAATCTCAACCATTCTGCCGGCGCGCAGGATCTTTTCCTGCAAACCATGGCAGAGTGGTCGATTGCTGTTGCCGTAGCCGCGGAGCCCTATTACGTTCCTCCTCGTCCGAATTGGATGGGTGACCGGGACGGCTCCGTGGCCATCGTCAGCTCCGCTGCGCTCCATTCCCCGCCCTTGTCGCTCAGAGATAAGGGTACGGGATATGTTGCTGCCGACTGGGGGGGACTCACGCTTTACGGCGTGTACTTCTCCCCAAACCGGAGTTTGGCTGATTTTGAGGTTTTCCTGGCTAGCCTGGAAGCCTCGATACGGCGGCTAGCACCTCGCCACGTCGTGGTGCTGGGGGATTTTAACGCCAAATCCTTGGCGTGGGGATCTCCCAGGACGGACGCTCGCGGAACGGCGGTGGAAGAATGGGCAGCTGCGGTGGGCCTCTGTTTGCTGAACAGGGGCACCACCAATACGTGCGTTCGGCGCCAGGGGGGGTCGATAGTGGACCTTTCGTTCGCTACCCCTGGTATCGAGGCACGTGTAAGGAACTGGCGCGTACTGGCTGAGGTTGAGACGCTCTCGGATCACCTGTATATCCGGTTTGAGCTCTCCCGGTCCCAGGGCGCCAGTAGGGGTCACGGCGCGGGCAGACAATCCCGATTCCCGCGGTGGGCTGTGGGTCGACTCGACAGGGAACTGCTGGAGGAGGCGGCTATCGTTCAATCGTGGTCGTCCTCACCACCTCCGACCGAGGACATCGACGTCACGGCTGTCCGTATTCGCGATGCGTTTACGCAGGTTTGCGATGCGGCCATGCCACGTTTCCGACGTCGTCCTCCGAGGAAGGAGGTCTACTGGTGGTCCCCAGAGTTGGCGGAACTCCGTGCGGCCTGTATTCGTGCCCGGAGGATCTACACCCGCAGTCGACGGCGTCACCGCGACGTAGAGAGGGAGGACCAGCTTTATGAAGCGTATCGCAATGCGAGGGACGCATTCAAGCTGGCCATCTGCCGCGCGAAGGAGACGGCGAGACAGGAGATGCTGGAGGGTCTAGATCGTGACCCTTGGGGTCGCCCCTACAGAGCGGCGCTGAATAAGCTTCGCTCGTCGGGCCCCCCCCTTACAGAGACTCTCCAGCCCAGCTTCCTCGTGGAAGTGGTTGAGGCCCTTTTCCCGCAACGTGCGGAGCACACGCCACCGGCAATGGTCTCTGAGACCGACGACCGGGAGGCCGAGCCCAGTGTTCCGCCCGTCACGGAGGCGGAGGTGGGGGCGGCTGTACTTCGGATTCGTTCGAAGAGTACCGCCCCCGGGCCTGACGGGATTCCTGCCCGAGTGTTGGCCCTGGTCCTCAACCACATGGGAGACCGCCTCAGGGGGCTGTTCGACGTTTGCCTGGCGTCCGGACGGTTCCCTGACTGTTGGAAAACGGGGAAGCTGGTTCTCCTACCGAAGCCGGGTAGATCTCCCGATTCGGTCGCGGCCTTCAGGCCTATCGTGCTGCTGGACGAGGCGGGGAAGTTGCTTGAGAGAATTCTCGCTACCCGTATCGTCCGCCACTTGCGCGAGGTCGGCCCCGATCTGTCCGATGCCCAGTACGGCTTTCGTGCCGGGCGTTCGACGGTCGATGCCATTCTGCGTCTGAGGGCCGCGGCTGAGGAGGCAGTCCTCGGCGGCGGAGTTTTATTGGCGGTATCGCTTGACATCGCCAACGCCTTCAATACTCTGCCATTCGGCTGCATCGGTGAGGCGCTCCGGTTCCATGGAGTGCCCGGTTACCTGAGGCAGCTGGTGGCCGACTATTTGCAAGGCCGGTGTGTCCTGTACGAGGATCGTGAAGGAGAAGTGAGGCGCAGGGCAATGTCGTGCGGTGTTCCTCAGGGGTCGGTCTTAGGACCGCTCTTGTGGAACATGGGATACGATTGGGCCCTGCGAGGAAACTTCCCACCCGGGCTCAGCGTACTTTGTTACGCCGACGACACGCTCGTCACAGCCCGGGCACGAAATTTCGAGGAGGCGGCGCGCCTGGCCACCCTAGGGGTTTCCCGAATGGTCGGGCGCATCGAGGCGCTGGGGTTGAGAGTGGCGCTTGAAAAGACGGAGGCCCTGTTGTTTCATGGGCCCCGTCGCGGTCCACCCGCTGGCGCCTCCTTGGTCGTCAACTCGGTCCTCGTACCGATACGCCCCCAGATGAAATATCTGGGGTTGGTGTTGGATGGGCGATGGCTCTTCGACGAGCATTTTCGCATCCTTGTGCCCAAACTTGAGGCTACCGCTGCCGCCCTGGGTCGGCTCTTGCCGAACCTTGGCGGTCCCAGTGCCTCAAGCCGACGGCTTTACATGGGGGTGGTACGGTCGATGGCGCTTTACGGCGCGCCCGTG
>CAMAOI020000004.1:55000-59556 GCA_945859575.2 Herminia tarsipennalis
GGTTAGGTTAGGTTAGGTTAGGTTAGGTTAGGTTAGGTTAGGTTAGGTTAGGTTAGGTTAGGTTAGGTTAGGTTAGGTTAGGTTAGGTTAGGTTAGGTTAGGTTAGGTTAGGTTAGGTTAGGTTAGGTTAGGTTAGGTTAGGTTAGGTTAGGTTAGGTTAGGTTAGGTTAGGTTAGGTTAGGTTAGGTTAGGTTAGGTTAGGTTAGGTTAGGTTAGGTTAGGTTAGGTTAGGTTAGGTTAGGTTAGGTTAGGTTAGGTTAGGTTAGGTTAGGTTAGGTTAGGTTAGGTTAGGTTAGGTTAGGTTAGGTTAGGTTAGGTTAGGTTAGGTTAGGTTAGGTTAGGTTAGGTTAGGTTAGGTTAGGTTAGGTTAGGTTAGGTTAGGTTAGGTTAGGTTAGGTTAGGTTAGGTTAGGTTAGGTTAGGTTAGGTTAGGTTAGGTTAGGTTAGGTTAGGTTAGGTTAGGTTAGGTTAGGTTAGGTTAGGTTAGGTTAGGTTAGGTTAGGTTAGGTTAGGTTAGGTTAGGTTAGGTTAGGTTAGGTTAGGTTAGGTTAGGTTAGGTTAGGTTAGGTTAGGTTAGGTTAGGTTAGGTTAGGTTAGGTTAGGTTAGGTTAGGTTAGGTTAGGTTAGGTTAGGTTAGGTTAGGTTAGGTTAGGTTAGGTTAGGTTAGGTTAGGTTAGGTTAGGTTAGGTTAGGTTAGGTTAGGTTAGGTTAGGTTAGGTTAGGTTAGGTTAGGTTAGGTTAGGTTAGGTTAGGTTAGGTTAGGTTAGGTTAGGTTAGGTTAGGTTAGGTTAGGTTAGGTTAGGTTAGGTTAGGTTAGGTTAGGTTAGGTTAGGTTAGGTTAGGTTAGGTTAGGTTAGGTTAGGTTAGGTTAGGTTAGGTTAGGTTAGGTTAGGTTAGGTTAGGTTAGGTTAGGTTAGGTTAGGTTAGGTTAGGTTAGGTTAGGTTAGGTTAGGTTAGGTTAGGTTAGGTTAGGTTAGGTTAGGTTAGGTTAGGTTAGGTTAGGTTAGGTTAGGTTAGGTTAGGTTAGGTTAGGTTAGGTTAGGTTAGGTTAGGTTAGGTTAGGTTAGGTTAGGTTAGGTTAGGTTAGGTTAGGTTAGGTTAGGTTAGGTTAGGTTAGGTTAGGTTAGGTTAGGTTAGGTTAGGTTAGGTTAGGTTAGGTTAGGTTAGGTTAGGTTAGGTTAGGTTAGGTTAGGTTAGGTTAGGTTAGGTTAGGTTAGGTTAGGTTAGGTTAGGTTAGGTTAGGTTAGGTTAGGTTAGGTTAGGTTAGGTTAGGTTAGGTTAGGTTAGGTTAGGTTAGGTTAGGTTAGGTTAGGTTAGGTTAGGTTAGGTTAGGTTAGGTTAGGTTAGGTTAGGTTAGGTTAGGTTAGGTTAGGTTAGGTTAGGTTAGGTTAGGTTAGGTTAGGTTAGGTTAGGTTAGGTTAGGTTAGGTTAGGTTAGGTTAGGTTAGGTTAGGTTAGGTTAGGTTAGGTTAGGTTAGGTTAGGTTAGGTTAGGTTAGGTTAGGTTAGGTTAGGTTAGGTTAGGTTAGGTTAGGTTAGGTTAGGTTAGGTTAGGTTAGGTTAGGTTAGGTTAGGTTAGGTTAGGTTAGGTTAGGTTAGGTTAGGTTAGGTTAGGTTAGGTTAGGTTAGGTTAGGTTAGGTTAGGTTAGGTTAGGTTAGGTTAGGTTAGGTTAGGTTAGGTTAGGTTAGGTTAGGTTAGGTTAGGTTAGGTTAGGTTAGGTTAGGTTAGGTTAGGTTAGGTTAGGTTAGGTTAGGTTAGGTTAGGTTAGGTTAGGTTAGGTTAGGTTAGGTTAGGTTAGGTTAGGTTAGGTTAGGTTAGGTTAGGTTAGGTTAGGTTAGGTTAGGTTAGGTTAGGTTAGGTTAGGTTAGGTTAGGTTAGGTTAGGTTAGGTTAGGTTAGGTTAGGTTAGGTTAGGTTAGGTTAGGTTAGGTTAGGTTAGGTTAGGTTAGGTTAGGTTAGGTTAGGTTAGGTTAGGTTAGGTTAGGTTAGGTTAGGTTAGGTTAGGTTAGGTTAGGTTAGGTTAGGTTAGGTTAGGTTAGGTTAGGTTAGGTTAGGTTAGGTTAGGTTAGGTTAGGTTAGGTTAGGTTAGGTTAGGTTAGGTTAGGTTAGGTTAGGTTAGGTTAGGTTAGGTTAGGTTAGGTTAGGTTAGGTTAGGTTAGGTTAGGTTAGGTTAGGTTAGGTTAGGTTAGGTTAGGTTAGGTTAGGTTAGGTTAGGTTAGGTTAGGTTAGGTTAGGTTAGGTTAGGTTAGGTTAGGTTAGGTTAGGTTAGGTTAGGTTAGGTTAGGTTAGGTTAGGTTAGGTTAGGTTAGGTTAGGTTAGGTTAGGTTAGGTTAGGTTAGGTTAGGTTAGGTTAGGTTAGGTTAGGTTAGGTTAGGTTAGGTTAGGTTAGGTTAGGTTAGGTTAGGTTAGGTTAGGTTAGGTTAGGTTAGGTTAGGTTAGGTTAGGTTAGGTTAGGTTAGGTTAGGTTAGGTTAGGTTAGGTTAGGTTAGGTTAGGTTAGGTTAGGTTAGGTTAGGTTAGGTTAGGTTAGGTTAGGTTAGGTTAGGTTAGGTTAGGTTAGGTTAGGTTAGGTTAGGTTAGGTTAGGTTAGGTTAGGTTAGGTTAGGTTAGGTTAGGTTAGGTTAGGTTAGGTTAGGTTAGGTTAGGTTAGGTTAGGTTAGGTTAGGTTAGGTTAGGTTAGGTTAGGTTAGGTTAGGTTAGGTTAGGTTAGGTTAGGTTAGGTTAGGTTAGGTTAGGTTAGGTTAGGTTAGGTTAGGTTAGGTTAGGTTAGGTTAGGTTAGGTTGTTAGGTTAGGTTAGGTTAGGTTAGGTTAGGTTAGGTTAGGTTAGGTTAGGTTAGGTTAGGTTAGGTTAGGTTAGGTTAGGTTAGGTTAGGTTAGGTTAGGTTAGGTTAGGTTAGGTTAGGTTAGGTTAGGTTAGGTTAGGTTAGGTTAGGTTAGGTTAGGTTAGGTTAGGTTAGGTTAGGTTAGGTTAGGTTAGGTTAGGTTAGGTTAGGTTAGGTTAGGTTAGGTTAGGTTAGGTTAGGTTAGGTTAGGTTAGGTTAGGTTAGGTTAGGTTAGGTTAGGTTAGGTTAGGTTAGGTTAGGTTAGGTTAGGTTAGGTTAGGTTAGGTTAGGTTAGGTTAGGTTAGGTTAGGTTAGGTTAGGTTAGGTTAGGTTAGGTTAGGTTAGGTTAGGTTAGGTTAGGTTAGGTTAGGTTAGGTTAGGTTAGGTTAGGTTAGGTTAGGTTAGGTTAGGTTAGGTTAGGTTAGGTTAGGTTAGGTTAGGTTAGGTTAGGTTAGGTTAGGTTAGGTTAGGTTAGGTTAGGTTAGGTTAGGTTAGGTTAGGTTAGGTTAGGTTAGGTTAGGTTAGGTTAGGTTAGGTTAGGTTAGGTTAGGTTAGGTTAGGTTAGGTTAGGTTAGGTTAGGTTAGGTTAGGTTAGGTTAGGTTAGGTTAGGTTAGGTTAGGTTAGGTTAGGTTAGGTTAGGTTAGGTTAGGTTAGGTTAGGTTAGGTTAGGTTAGGTTAGGTTAGGTTAGGTTAGGTTAGGTTAGGTTAGGTTAGGTTAGGTTAGGTTAGGTTAGGTTAGGTTAGGTTAGGTTAGGTTAGGTTAGGTTAGGTTAGGTTAGGTTAGGTTAGGTTAGGTTAGGTTAGGTTAGGTTAGGTTAGGTTAGGTTAGGTTAGGTTAGGTTAGGTTAGGTTAGGTTAGGTTAGGTTAGGTTAGGTTAGGTTAGGTTAGGTTAGGTTAGGTTAGGTTAGGTTAGGTTAGGTTAGGTTAGGTTAGGTTAGGTTAGGTTAGGTTAGGTTAGGTTAGGTTAGGTTAGGTTAGGTTAGGTTAGGTTAGGTTAGGTTAGGTTAGGTTAGGTTAGGTTAGGTTAGGTTAGGTTAGGTTAGGTTAGGTTAGGTTAGGTTAGGTTAGGTTAGGTTAGGTTAGGTTAGGTTAGGTTAGGTTAGGTTAGGTTAGGTTAGGTTAGGTTAGGTTAGGTTAGGTTAGGTTAGGTTAGGTTAGGTTAGGTTAGGTTAGGTTAGGTTAGGTTAGGTTAGGTTAGGTTAGGTTAGGTTAGGTTAGGTTAGGTTAGGTTAGGTTAGGTTAGGTTAGGTTAGGTTAGGTTAGGTTAGGTTAGGTTAGGTTAGGTTAGGTTAGGTTAGGTTAGTTAGGTTAGGTTAGGTTAGGTTAGGTTAGGTTAGGTTAGGTTAGGTTAGGTTAGGTTAGGTTAGGTTAGGTTAGGTTAGGTTAGGTTAGGTTAGGTTAGGTTAGGTTAGGTTAGGTTAGGTTAGGTTAGGTTAGGTTAGGTTAGGTTAGGTTAGGTTAGGTTAGGTTAGGTTAGGTTAGGTTAGGTTAGGTTAGGTTAGGTTAGGTTAGGTTAGGTTAGGTTAGGTTAGGTTAGGTTAGGTTAGGTTAGGTTAGGTTAGGTTAGGTTAGGTTAGGTTAGGTTAGGTTAGGTTAGGTTAGGTTAGGTTAGGTTAGGTTAGGTTAGGTTAGGTTAGGTTAGGTTAGGTTAGGTTAGGTTAGGTTAGGTTAGGTTAGGTTAGGTTAGGTTAGGTTAGGTTAGGTTAGGTTAGGTTAGGTTAGGTTAGGTTAGGTT
>CAMAOI020000005.1:0-10000 GCA_945859575.2 Herminia tarsipennalis
CCTAACCTAACCTAACCTAACCTAACCTAACCTAACCTAACCTAACCTAACCTAACCTAACCTAACCTAACCTAACCTAACCTAACCTAACCTAACCTAACCTAACCTAACCTAACCTAACCTAACCTAACCTAACCTAACCTAACCTAACCTAACCTAACCTAACCTAACCTAACCTAACCTAACCTAACCTAACCTAACCTAACCTAACCTAACCTAACCTAACCTAACCTAACCTAACCTAACCTAACCTAACCTAACCTAACCTAACCTAACCTAACCTAACCTAACCTAACCTAACCTAACCTAACCTAACCTAACCTAACCTAACCTAACCTAACCTAACCTAACCTAACCTAACCTAACCTAACCTAACCTAACCTAACCTAACCTAACCTAACCTAACCTAACCTAACCTAACCTAACCTAACCTAACCTAACCTAACCTAACCTAACCTAACCTAACCTAACCTAACCTAACCTAACCTAACCTAACCTAACCTAACCTAACCTAACCTAACCTAACCTAACCTAACCTAACCTAACCTAACCTAACCTAACCTAACCTAACCTAACCTAACCTAACCTAACCTAACCTAACCTAACCTAACCTAACCTAACCTAACCTAACCTAACCTAACCTAACCTAACCTAACCTAACCTAACCTAACCTAACCTAACCTAACCTAACCTAACCTAACCTAACCTAACCTAACCTAACTCTAACCTAACCTAACCTAACCTAACCTAACCTAACCTAACCTAACCTAACCTAACCTAACCTAACCTAACCTAACCTAACCTAACCTAACCTAACCTAACCTAACCTAACCTAACCTAACCTAACCTAACCTAACCTAACCTAACCTAACCTAACCTAACCTAACCTAACCTAACCTAACCTAACCTAACCTAACCTAACCTAACCTAACCTAACCTAACCTAACCTAACCTAACCTAACCTAACCTAACCTAACCTAACCTAACCTAACCTAACCTAACCTAACCTAACCTAACCTAACCTAACCTAACCTAACCTAACCTAACCTAACCTAACCTAACCTAACCTAACCTAACCTAACCTAACCTAACCTAACCTAACCTAACCTAACCTAACCTAACCTAACCTAACCTAACCTAACCTAACCTAACCTAACCTAACCTAACCTAACCTAACCTAACCTAACCTAACCTAACCTAACCTAACCTAACCTAACCTAACCTAACCTAACCTAACCTAACCTAACCTAACCTAACCTAACCTAACCTAACCTAACCTAACCTAACCTAACCTAACCTAACCTAACCTAACCTAACCTAACCTAACCTAACCTAACCTAACCTAACCTAACCTAACCTAACCTAACCTAACCTAACCTAACCTAACCTAACCTAACCTAACCTAACCTAACCTAACCTAACCTAACCTAACCTAACCTAACCTAACCTAACCTAACCTAACCTAACCTAACCTAACCTAACCTAACCTAACCTAACCTAACCTAACCTAACCTAACCTAACCTAACCTAACCTAACCTAACCTAACCTAACCTAACCTAACCTAACCTAACCTAACCTAACCTAACCTAACCTAACCTAACCTAACCTAACCTAACCTAACCTAACCTAACCTAACCTAACCTAACCTAACCTAACCTAACCTAACCTAACCTAACCTAACCTAACCTAACCTAACCTAACCTAACCTAACCTAACCTAACCTAACCTAACCTAACCTAACCTAACCTAACCTAACCTAACCTAACCTAACCTAACCTAACCTAACCTAACCTAACCTAACCTAACCTAACCTAACCTAACCTAACCTAACCTAACCTAACCTAACCTAACCTAACCTAACCTAACCTAACCTAACCTAACCTAACCTAACCTAACCTAACCTAACCTAACCTAACCTAACCTAACCTAACCTAACCTAACCTAACCTAACCTAACCTAACCTAACCTAACCTAACCTAACCTAACCTAACCTAACCTAACCTAACCTAACCTAACCTAACCTAACCTAACCTAACCTAACCTAACCTAACCTAACCTAACCTAACCTAACCTAACCTAACCTAACCTAACCTAACCTAACCTAACCTAACCTAACCTAACCTAACCTAACCTAACCTAACCTAACCTAACCTAACCTAACCTAACCTAACCTAACCTAACCTAACCTAACCTAACCTAACCTAACCTAACCTAACCTAACCTAACCTAACCTAACCTAACCTAACCTAACCTAACCTAACCTAACCTAACCTAACCTAACCTAACCTAACCTAACCTAACCTAACCTAACCTAACCTAACCTAACCTAACCTAACCTAACCTAACCTAACCTAACCTAACCTAACCTAACCTAACCTAACCTAACCTAACCTAACCTAACCTAACCTAACCTAACCTAACCTAACCTAACCTAACCTAACCTAACCTAACCTAACCTAACCTAACCTAACCTAACCTAACCTAACCTAACCTAACCTAACCTAACCTAACCTAACCTAACCTAACCTAACCTAACCTAACCTAACCTAACCTAACCTAACCTAACCTAACCTAACCTAACCTAACCTAACCTAACCTAACCTAACCTAACCTAACCTAACCTAACCTAACCTAACCTAACCTAACCTAACCTAACCTAACCTAACCTAACCTAACCTAACCTAACCTAACCTAACCTAACCTAACCTAACCTAACCTAACCTAACCTAACCTAACCTAACCTAACCTAACCTAACCTAACCTAACCTAACCTAACCTAACCTAACCTAACCTAACCTAACCTAACCTAACCTAACCTAACCTAACCTAACCTAACCTAACCTAACCTAACCTAACCTAACCTAACCTAACCTAACCTAACCTAACCTAACCTAACCTAACCTAACCTAACCTAACCTAACCTAACCTAACCTAACCTAACCTAACCTAACCTAACCTAACCTAACCTAACCTAACCTAACCTAACCTAACCTAACCTAACCTAACCTAACCTAACCTAACCTAACCTAACCTAACCTAACCTAACCTAACCTAACCTAACCTAACCTAACCTAACCTAACCTAACCTAACCTAACCTAACCTAACCTAACCTAACCTAACCTAACCTAACCTAACCTAACCTAACCTAACCTAACCTAACCTAACCTAACCTAACCTAACCTAACCTAACCTAACCTAACCTAACCTAACCTAACCTAACCTAACCTAACCTAACCTAACCTAACCTAACCTAACCTAACCTAACCTAACCTAACCTAACCTAACCTAACCTAACCTAACCTAACCTAACCTAACCTAACCTAACCTAACCTAACCTAACCTAACCTAACCTAACCTAACCTAACCTAACCTAACCTAACCTAACCTAACCTAACCTAACCTAACCTAACCTAACCTAACCTAACCTAACCTAACCTAACCTAACCTAACCTAACCTAACCTAACCTAACCTAACCTAACCTAACCTAACCTAACCTAACCTAACCTAACCTAACCTAACCTAACCTAACCTAACCTAACCTAACCTAACCTAACCTAACCTAACCTAACCTAACCTAACCTAACCTAACCTAACCTAACCTAACCTAACCTAACCTAACCTAACCTAACCTAACCTAACCTAACCTAACCTAACCTAACCTAACCTAACCTAACCTAACCTAACCTAACCTAACCTAACCTAACCTAACCTAACCTAACCTAACCTAACCTAACCTAACCTAACCTAACCTAACCTAACCTAACCTAACCTAACCTAACCTAACCTAACCTAACCTAACCTAACCTAACCTAACCTAACCTAACCTAACCTAACCTAACCTAACCTAACCTAACCTAACCTAACCTAACCTAACCTAACCTAACCTAACCTAACCTAACCTAACCTAACCTAACCTAACCTAACCTAACCTAACCTAACCTAACCTAACCTAACCTAACCTAACCTAACCTAACCTAACCTAACCTAACCTAACCTAACCTAACCTAACCTAACCTAACCTAACCTAACCTAACCTAACCTAACCTAACCTAACCTAACCTAACCTAACCTAACCTAACCTAACCTAACCTAACCTAACCTAACCTAACCTAACCTAACCTAACCTAACCTAACCTAACCTAACCTAACCTAACCTAACCTAACCTAACCTAACCTAACCTAACCTAACCTAACCTAACCTAACCTAACCTAACCTAACCTAACCTAACCTAACCTAACCTAACCTAACCTAACCTAACCTAACCTAACCTAACCTAACCTAACCTAACCTAACCTAACCTAACCTAACCTAACCTAACCTAACCTAACCTAACCTAACCTAACCTAACCTAACCTAACCTAACCTAACCTAACCTAACCTAACCTAACCTAACCTAACCTAACCTAACCTAACCTAACCTAACCTAACCTAACCTAACCTAACCTAACCTAACCTAACCTAACCTAACCTAACCTAACCTAACCTAACCTAACCTAACCTAACCTAACCTAACCTAACCTAACCTAACCTAACCTAACCTAACCTAACCTAACCTAACCTAACCTAACCTAACCTAACCTAACCTAACCTAACCTAACCTAACCTAACCTAACCTAACCTAACCTAACCTAACCTAACCTAACCTAACCTAACCTAACCTAACCTAACCTAACCTAACCTAACCTAACCTAACCTAACCTAACCTAACCTAACCTAACCTAACCTAACCTAACCTAACCTAACCTAACCTAACCTAACCTAACCTAACCTAACCTAACCTAACCTAACCTAACCTAACCTAACCTAACCTAACCTAACCTAACCTAACCTAACCTAACCTAACCTAACCTAACCTAACCTAACCTAACCTAACCTAACCTAACCTAACCTAACCTAACCTAACCTAACCTAACCTAACCTAACCTAACCTAACCTAACCTAACCTAACCTAACCTAACCTAACCTAACCTAACCTAACCTAACCTAACCTAACCTAACCTAACCTAACCTAACCTAACCTAACCTAACCTAACCTAACCTAACCTAACCTAACCTAACCTAACCTAACCTAACCTAACCTAACCTAACCTAACCTAACCTAACCTAACCTAACCTAACCTAACCTAACCTAACCTAACCTAACCTAACCTAACCTAACCTAACCTAACCTAACCTAACCTAACCTAACCTAACCTAACCTAACCTAACCTAACCTAACCTAACCTAACCTAACCTAACCTAACCTAACCTAACCTAACCTAACCTAACCTAACCTAACCTAACCTAACCTAACCTAACCTAACCTAACCTAACCTAACCTAACCTAACCTAACCTAACCTAACCTAACCTAACCTAACCTAACCTAACCTAACCTAACCTAACCTAACCTAACCTAACCTAACCTAACCTAACCTAACCTAACCTAACCTAACCTAACCTAACCTAACCTAACCTAACCTAACCTAACCTAACCTAACCTAACCTAACCTAACCTAACCTAACCTAACCTAACCTAACCTAACCTAACCTAACCTAACCTAACCTAACCTAACCTAACCTAACCTAACCTAACCTAACCTAACCTAACCTAACCTAACCTAACCTAACCTAACCTAACCTAACCTAACCTAACCTAACCTAACCTAACCTAACCTAACCTAACCTAACCTAACCTAACCTAACCTAACCTAACCTAACCTAACCTAACCTAACCTAACCTAACCTAACCTAACCTAACCTAACCTAACCTAACCTAACCTAACCTAACCTAACCTAACCTAACCTAACCTAACCTAACCTAACCTAACCTAACCTAACCTAACCTAACCTAACCTAACCTAACCTAACCTAACCTAACCTAACCTAACCTAACCTAACCTAACCTAACCTAACCTAACCTAACCTAACCTAACCTAACCTAACCTAACCTAACCTAACCTAACCTAACCTAACCTAACCTAACCTAACCTAACCTAACCTAACCTAACCTAACCTAACCTAACCTAACCTAACCTAACCTACCTAACCTAACCTAACCTAACCTAACCTAACCTAACCTAACCTAACCTAACCTAACCTAACCTAACCTAACCTAACCTAACCTAACCTAACCTAACCTAACCTAACCTAACCTAACCTAACCTAACCTAACCTAACCTAACCTAACCTAACCTAACCTAACCTAACCTAACCTAACCTAACCTAACCTAACCTAACCTAACCTAACCTAACCTAACCTAACCTAACCTAACCTAACTAACCTAACCTAACCTAACCTAACCTAACCTAACCTAACCTAACCTAACCTAACCTAACCTAACCTAACCTAACCTAACCTAACCTAACCTAACCTAACCTAACCTAACCTAACCTAACCTAACCTAACCTAACCTAACCTAACCTAACCTAACCTAACCTAACCTAACCTAACCTAACCTAACCTAACCTAACCTAACCTAACCTAACCTAACCTAACCTAACCTAACCTAACCTAACCTAACCTAACCTAACCTAACCTAACCTAACCTAACCTAACCTAACCTAACCTAACCTAACCTAACCTAACCTAACCTAACCTAACCTAACCTAACCTAACCTAACCTAACCTAACCTAACCTAACCTAACCTAACCTAACCTAACCTAACCTAACCTAACCTAACCTAACCTAACCTAACCTAACCTAACCTAACCTAACCTAACCTAACCTAACCTAACCTAACCTAACCTAACCTAACCTAACCTAACCTAACCTAACCTAACCTAACCTAACCTAACCTAACCTAACCTAACCTAACCTAACCTAACCTAACCTAACCTAACCTAACCTAACCTAACCTAACCTAACCTAACCTAACCTAACCTAACCTAACCTAACCTAACCTAACCTAACCTAACCTAACCTAACCTAACCTAACCTAACCTAACCTAACCTAACCTAACCTAACCTAACCTAACCTAACCTAACCTAACCTAACCTAACCTAACCTAACCTAACCTAACCTAACCTAACCTAACCTAACCTAACCTAACCTAACCTAACCTAACCTAACCTAACCTAACCTAACCTAACCTAACCTAACCTAACCTAACCTAACCTAACCTAACCTAACCTAACCTAACCTAACCTAACCTAACCTAACCTAACCTAACCTAACCTAACCTAACCTAACCTAACCTAACCTAACCTAACCTAACCTAACCTAACCTAACCTAACCTAACCTAACCTAACCTAACCTAACCTAACCTAACCTAACCTAACCTAACCTAACCTAACCTAACCTAACCTAACCTAACCTAACCTAACCTAACCTAACCTAACCTAACCTAACCTAACCTAACCTAACCTAACCTAACCTAACCTAACCTAACCTAACCTAACCTAACCTAACCTAACCTAACCTAACCTAACCTAACCTAACCTAACCTAACCTAACCTAACCTAACCTAACCTAACCTAACCTAACCTAACCTAACCTAACCTAACCTAACCTAACCTAACCTAACCTAACCTAACCTAACCTAACCTAACCTAACCTAACCTAACCTAACCTAACCTAACCTAACCTAACCTAACCTAACCTAACCTAACCTAACCTAACCTAACCTAACCTAACCTAACCTAACCTAACCTAACCTAACCTAACCTAACCTAACCTAACCTAACCTAACCTAACCTAACCTAACCTAACCTAACCTAACCTAACCTAACTCTAACCTAACCTAACCTAACCTAACCTAACCTAACCTAACCTAACCTAACCTAACCTAACCTAACCTAACCTAACCTAACCTAACCTAACCTAACCTAACCTAACCTAACCTAACCTAACCTAACCTAACCTAACCTAACCTAACCTAACCTAACCTAACCTAACCTAACCTAACCTAACCTAACCTAACCTAACCTAACCTAACCTAACCTAACCTAACCTAACCTAACCTAACCTAACCTAACCTAACCTAACCTAACCTAACCTAACCTAACCTAACCTAACCTAACCTAACCTAACCTAACCTAACCTAACCTAACCTAACCTAACCTAACCTAACCTAACCTAACCTAACCTAACCTAACCTAACCTAACCTAACCTAACCTAACCTAACCTAACCTAACCTAACCTAACCTAACCTAACCTAACCTAACCTAACCTAACCTAACCTAACCTAACCTAACCTAACCTAACCTAACCTAACCTAACCTAACCTAACCTAACCTAACCTAACCTAACCTAACCTAACCTAACCTAACCTAACCTAACCTAACCTAACCTAACCTAACCTAACCTAACCTAACCTAACCTAACCTAACCTAACCTAACCTAACCTAACCTAACCTAACCTAACCTAACCTAACCTAACCTAACCTAACCTAACCTAACCTAACCTAACCTAACCTAACCTAACCTAACCTAACCTAACCTAACCTAACCTAACCTAACCTAACCTAACCTAACCTAACCTAACCTAACCTAACCTAACCTAACCTAACCTAACCTAACCTAACCTAACCTAACCTAACCTAACCTAACCTAACCTAACCTAACCTAACCTAACCTAACCTAACCTAACCTAACCTAACCTAACCTAACCTAACCTAACCTAACCTAACCTAACCTAACCTAACCTAACCTAACCTAACCTAACCTAACCTAACCTAACCTAACCTAACCTAACCTAACCTAACCTAACCTAACCTAACCTAACCTAACCTAACCTAACCTAACCTAACCTAACCTAACCTAACCTAACCTAACCTAACCTAACCTAACCTAACCTAACCTAACCTAACCTAACCTAACCTAACCTAACCTAACCTAACCTAACCTAACCTAACCTAACCTAACCTAACCTAACCTAACCTAACCTAACCTAACCTAACCTAACCTAACCTAACCTAACCTAACCTAACCTAACCTAACCTAACCTAACCTAACCTAACCTAACCTAACCTAACCTAACCTAACCTAACCTAACCTAACCTAACCTAACCTAACCTAACCTAACCTAACCTAACCTAACCTAACCTAACCTAACCTAACCTAACCTAACCTAACCTAACCTAACCTAACCTAACCTAACCTAACCTAACCTAACCTAACCTAACCTAACCTAACCTAACCTAACCTAACCTAACCTAACCTAACCTAACCTAACCTAACCTAACCTAACCTAACCTAACCTAACCTAACCTAACCTAACCTAACCTAACCTAACCTAACCTAACCTAACCTAACCTAACCTAACCTAACCTAACCTAACCTAACCTAACCTAACCTAACCTAACCTAACCTAACCTAACCTAACCTAACCTAACCTAACCTAACCTAACCTAACCTAACCTAACCTAACCTAACCTAACCTAACCTAACCTAACCTAACCTAACCTAACCTAACCTAACCTAACCTAACCTAACCTAACCTAACCTAACCTAACCTAACCTAACCTAACCTAACCTAACCTAACCTAACCTAACCTAACCTAACCTAACCTAACCTAACCTAACCTAACCTAACCTAACCTAACCTAACCTAACCTAACCTAACCTAACCTAACCTAACCTAACCTAACCTAACCTAACCTAACCTAACCTAACCTAACCTAACCTAACCTAACCTAACCTAACCTAACCTAACCTAACCTAACCTAACCTAACCTAACCTAACCTAACCTAACCTAACCTAACCTAACCTAACCTAACCTAACCTAACCTAACCTAACCTAACCTAACCTAACCTAACCTAACCTAACCTAACCTAACCTAACCTAACCTAACCTAACCTAACCTAACCTAACCTAACCTAACCTAACCTAACCTAACCTAACCTAACCTAACCTAACCTAACCTAACCTAACCTAACCTAACCTAACCTAACCTAACCTAACCTAACCTAACCTAACCTAACCTAACCTAACCTAACCTAACCTAACCTAACCTAACCTAACCTAACCTAACCTAACCTAACCTAACCTAACCTAACCTAACCTAACCTAA
>CAMAOI020000005.1:15000-25000 GCA_945859575.2 Herminia tarsipennalis
GTTGCGGCGGTTATGGCGCCCGCTACAGCAGCTTGTGGTGCGCCTCTCAGCGTACGCTGTATCCGGGGTTGGGGTTCTCCACCCCGTGGCCGCGCACCGTCACGTGGCGTGCCTAGGACAGTTGACCTCGAGGCAACTGCCGCAGCAAAGGTCCCGGCTCGACCCCCTGTACGGGGTGGTGCCATCGGTGGCTCTTGAGGGAGCTTAAGCTTGGGTGCCGCGAGCGGTGGCCGACAGCTCGGCTCCGGGGGCAAGCGTGCCTTTATACTCTCAAGACGGGCGTCAATTAAACTCCCGAAGACCAGCGAGAGCTGTCTCAGCTGTGCGTCGGAGAACGCAGCGGACTGCTCTCTACTCACAGCGCACTCCGTTGTAGCTCCGACCAGGACAGAACCGGCCGGAGCAGATCCGGTCCCAAACGTCGCGACATTTACCCGTAACTGAGCAACCTCTGCTCGGAGTTGTCCCAGCTCCTCCTGAAGGCGGTCGCCGTTCGCCCGCAATTTTTCAGACTCCGCTTCGGCGGCAGTGGCGCGCATAGACAACGCCTCCACTACTTCCCTCAAAACTTGGGCAGACTCCCGCAGGCCCTTTGCGAAAGTGCCCTTAAGATTTTTGCTTTTTGTAGCAACGTTCACAATGACCGACACGGAGTCGGTCGCCGCTCGGACTAGCTCCAGACCAGTTTTCGGGGCGCTATCCCCTCCCGTGGATCTAAGTCCCTCCAGGAACCGGTCTGTTTGGTTCTCGGCAACCAGCTCTCCCTCTGTGCGGGTGCGGGCGTACGCCTCCCGTCTACTGAATGGTGACGCCAGTGTAGACGTCGACGGAGTATGTGGGCGGGACGATGGTGTCTTAGCACGCGTTCCCGCCGCAGATCCTCCCCTCTGAGAGGAACGGACCTTCCTAGGGGCCTTAAATGCCACCTCAGGAGGATCGTTATCACAACCTAACCTAACCTAACCTAACCTAACCTAACCTAACCCACACACCTAGTACACATATACACGCGACACGTTTTACGTTAGCTCCCACTAAAAAATTACTAAACCATAGTAATTCTTGAGCTACGCGTCTGAAAATTTGGTGAAGTGTTAAGTGCAGTGCAATTCATAAGTGATATTGTGGGCAAAGTGATTGGAAAGTGGAAACCCCTGGAAACCAGCTCTTCTGTCGAAAATCATACAAAACATCGAATAAACCGAACAAGGTTAGTCAGCTTTTACTATTCTAACCACTACAGGGTCGGCACGTCACGGGCCGACCAGACAACACCAGTTCGAGCGAAATCCGTCAAGAGCTTTGGAAGTTAGGGTCACATTAGTATAAACTGCTTTGAACAGCAATAACTCCTGTCACGTAATTAGCACAACAACAGTTGAAATAAAATTAAGACCGCAGAGACGAGACCTACATCCTGATACCCCACACGCGAGGATCGGACCAGCCGTTGTGGAGATAACACATTCCTTTGTTCTTCGTGTGACGTCACAACGGGTGATTTCATCGATACGTAGCCTACACGTTGGAACCAAATCACAACGTCACCCGTCAAATGAAATTGACAACTGTCAGTATCAAGTGACAGACGTCATTCGGAACTGACATCTGTCATTATCAAGTGACAGTCGCCAAACATCAAAACCTTCGCGAAGACCACTGAGCTGAACCTAGTTATTCGAAGCAGACGACCAGCAGGAAGAACACCACCCCGAATACTTACCAGCCTAGCTCCAGGATCACCACAAGTATCTCTCACCATCAACACCACCCCAATCAGTCCCAGCCCCTGAATCCCGTCTCCATCACTGAACTCAACGTCCCCCACCAACCGACTTACCTAATCTCAACGGGAAAAAGTCTCCCCCACATAAGTCAACGAACCACCACCAGGCCCGCAATACAAGCTCACCAACCTGACTTTCCACGTCCCCCCCCCCAGTAATATATCTCAACGTCCCGAACGGTTGGAAAGACTAAACCCCCACGTGTAAGGATTCATCTTGCTTGGCGAAACTAGCCGCTCCCAACAACAACCTGACCCACGTGCTGCCGCCCCATCACATCTTGGTCCCCCCTCAACAAAAGAGGCCCCTACGGACTTCAACGTCCCCACCCCTCCAGAATACCAAACACCCTCGAGAGGGGGCTCTATCTTCACGGGACAACTAGCCCCTACCAGAACTACGAACTTCTCCCCCATACCCCCCCCCCCCCGCTCATATTTCTGAAATTTTGATCTTTCACAATCATCCAGGAATAAAAGTAACCACTCCCCCCCCATCCACCCACCATAACCAACCCCCCCCTAACCACCGTTTTAAATTTGTACTTTTTTGAAGTTTCTAGAAAAATCCCCCCCCCCCCCCTCCCTTCCCCCCCTTAAACTACAAAACCCCTCGGGCCATATCTCTTAAACCAGACCACCTAGGAAGCCAAGAGTGGTACCGTTAGACTCGGGACAAAAGGGCCTAAAATCTGGCCCCGGCCGTTATTTAATATTTCCCCCTCCCCTAGAATTAATCTAAAAATACTCAATTTTCAAAACCCCTCAGGCCATAGCTACCAAACTAGACCACCTAGACAACCAAGAGTGGTATCGTTAGATTCGGAATAAAAGGGCCCAAAATCTGGCCCCGGCCGTTTTGCAAAATCCCCCCCCCCCCACCTACAATTTTATCAAAAATTTCAAAAATTTAAAAAAAATCTCAACTATTGAAACCCTCTGGTCATAACTTTGGTGCCTGAACCCCCAGAGAGTCAAGAGAGACCTTGTCAAAATTAAAGTACTCCTACGGCTTAACCCTACACCCGTCCCCCCTCCCTCCAAAACCCCTTCAGAGATAGCTCCGGCACGAGAGCTCCTAGAAGGCCAAGTGTGGTACCATCTAAATCGAAAGAAGCAGGCCGAAAAATCGGTCCCAACACTTTTCACCGATTACCATCAAACATCAAACGACAGACGCAGGTCAGTGTACTCAGACACAAATTGCGTAGATAATTTTAGTTCATAGAAATTAGCAGTAATATAAGAAAAAGAAAATGGCAGACAAAGGAAACACCAAGTCACCAACAACGCAGGCAGCCTCCAAACATCAAAAGAAAGCTGAAACAAAACACACCAAGACGTCACAGAACAAAAGCAAACTGACGCCAATAAGAGGAACACAGAGGACGCTGAGACAAAAAGTGCTCACAAGAGCAACTATTGAAAACACACAAACCATAGAGACTGCGGCACCAGCCAGCCCCCACCAGCAAGCAGAAACATCAGTAACATCACCACAAGGTAGCCCATTGGACAACATCCAGCACAGGTTGCTTAAAGGTCACGATATCGAGGAAGACTTAACCTCCCAACCACTATCGGATGATGATGCGAGCTCCGTGGCATCTTACCCGGACTCCTACCCCGAATCACTGTTGTCTCAAACATCCAACCCTAACCGCAAAAGTCTGCTCTTTACGAGCAAGCGAGGAATTGGGGTCGAAATGGATGTAGCGACAAGGGAAGCTAACAAAATGCTGCTGGACGGGAAGACTGCGATTGAAGAGGCAGGAAACATGAAGAGGGAATGCAAAACAACTGCACTCGAAAGCTTACAGGGCCTCTATGAAACGATCCTCTCTCTCTCCGAATCCCGAGCACGGCATAAGTACAACATGGAAAGGGAGCGCTCAAACCACGCAAGAGAGCTAGTGAGGATCGAGAGAGCCCACACGAAACAAATAGCCCTACTAACTCAGGAGTTACTAAAGTTAAACACCACCACCTCGACTAACCACCAAGAAATCACAGACGTGAGAAAATGGCTAGAGTTCGAAACTAGAGAGCCATTCCAGAGAATAAAAGCCCTATCAGAACAGCTGCCAAAAATAGACATAAGAACATCACACATCACAGAAAGACTGAACCAACCATCACAGTTAGAGGGAACAACCGCTACAGAAGCCCTCCTGAAAGAAATGCAAAGTCTAACAAAAGTGACACAAAGCCTCACTGCCCAAATTGAATCAACGAACCAAGGGCTCAGGAGAGTACAAACGGACATGACAGACCTCAAAAATAGGAAGCCCATAGAGATTGAACATCTTCAACCTACGATTCCTCCCAAACTCGAAGAGGACATCGTTCACATAAAGAATGGGCTAAACACCATTGAGAACACGGTCAAAACCGTTAATTCGCACCTGAATACTCCACCACCGTTGATTGAAATGGGCCAGCACCTCCAACCCATAAATGAAAGATTAAAAGCCGTATCATCAGAGCTGAGGACGATGCGAGAAGAGAAAAAAGAAACGCCAACCCAATCAATAAACATGAGCCTAGGCACAGAAATGGCCATCACTGAACTTATCAAGAACCAAGTGACTACCCAAAACCCAACCTATGCCCAGCAAGTCAAATCAAAACCGCCCCCCCAAAGAAGACCAAACCACTCACTAATAATCTCATCCACAGACGTATCCAAAACTAGCGAAAACGTACTGTCAGCAATCAGAAGCACGCTCGACATGAAAAATAGCGGAGCTAGAGTGGATAGGATTAGAAAAGTGAAGAACCAAAAAGTCGTAATAACATGCGACACGAAAGACGACTTAAAATTAATAAAAGACAAAATAGCATCCAACAAAACTCTAAAGACCGAGACAGCCAGAACCACCAACCCACTTATTATAGTGAGGGATGTAATGGCATACCACACGGACGGGGAATTGGTGTCACATATCCTAGCGCAAAATAAACAAATACTGCAAGGAGTAGAAACCAAAGACCAACTCATCAGAGTCAAATACAGAAAGAGGGCACGCAACTCACACGAATGCCACCCCGTCCTAGAGGTAACACCACAGTTACACAAAAACATCATAGAAACTGGAAAGCTCTACATAGATCTGCAAAGAAGACCAGTAGCAGACCACTCTCCGCTCATACAATGCGCCCGTTGCCTGGGTTTCGGGCACACAAAAGCGCTGTGTCAAGAGAAGGAAGACCGCTGCAGCTACTGTGGAGAACTTCACGTCTGGGATAAGTGCCCAAGCAGATTAGAAGGCAAACAACCTAACTGCCACAACTGCTCGAAAACCTCTAAAAAACCAGGAGCACTACAACCAGAAGGAAGGCATACGGCCCACAGCAATGAGTGCCCGGAGCGCCAGAAGTGGGATGCTATAGCACGCACAAAAATATCATACCTGTGCTAAGGATGACCATAATACCCCCCAATCCACACCACCCCAAAATAATAACAAACAACTGAAAATAATACAGGCTAACCTCCAAAGATCGAAATTGGCAACTTCAGAGCTAATGCAGGTAGCGGAAACTGAGGGAATAACGGTTGCGCTGATCCAGGAGCCCTACGTAGGAAGGACAGGCATAGTTAAACAAAACCCGGGCACCACAATCATACAGTGCACGCTAAACCGAAACAAACCAATCAAAGCAGCGGTTGTAATCTTTGGAAACAAACTAGAAGTCACACACGATCCACAGATGGTAACAGAAACGGAGGTACCAGTGCAAATCAATATAGGAACCAAAACTATAGGACTCATATCAGTTTACTTCGAGGGAGACCAGAACATTGGCCCCTATATTGATAGATGCAAAACCATCATGAAAAAACTCCCCACAAACAACATAATTATAGGAGGGGATGTAAACGCCTGGAGCCACTGGTGGGGCAGCACAACAGAAGACACGAGAGGCGAGGAGTATAGTGGTTTTCTCGACGAAATGGACCTACACATCTTGAATGAAGGCAACACGCCAACATTTGAAACAAACAGAAGAGGCAAACTTTACACCAGTATCGTAGACGTCACAGCCTGTAGCAGTTCACTCTTGGGAAAAATTCACAATTGGGATGTCAACAGAAATCTAATAACATCGGACCACAATGCCATAACATTCAATCTAAAACTAGAAAAGCCCCTCAAAACTCTTAAGCCTATCTCAACCAGAATATACAACACAAAAAAAGCCAACTGGGAAAAAATGAGAACTACTTTTAACACAGCGCTAAACAAAAACAACGTAACTTTAGACGCAATAAACACCATCAACACACCACAAGACTTGGAAAAAATGACAATGAAGTACATAAGCAGCATTCACGAGGCATGCGAAGACACAATCCCAAAGCTGGGGACCTACAAAGGGAAATCCACACCTCCCTGGTGGTCCCTTGAGCTTAACAAAGTAAAACAGGAAGTTCTTCGCAAAAAGCGCCGTATAAGGAATGCTGCAAAATGCCGCATAGAAATTGTCATACATGAGTACCAGGAGGCTAAACTAAAATATAACACCATGGCAGAGGAAGCCCAAACGACCAGTTGGAAAGACTTCTGCGCCGTCCAGGACAAGGAGAGCATGTGGGACGGCATATATAGAGTCATCCGAAAAACATCAAAAAGGCAAGAAGACATACTCCTACGTGACTCTTTTGACAAGACGCTAAGCCCTGTTGAATCAGCTAACCTCTTGGCCAAAACCTTTTATCCAGACGACACAACGGACACAGACACTGCCTACCACACTGAAGTAAGAAACACAACAAAATCATCCCGACAAACCCCTGCCGCATACCCGCATCCAGACGACCCCCCTTTCACTCCGGCGGAACTGGACGCAGTGCTAGCAGCACTAAACCCGAAAAAAGCACCCGGACCGGATGGGCTCACAGCGGACATTTGCACGGAAGCTATCACAGCGAACAAGGAGTTATTCATGGCAATGGCAAACAAATGCATGAGTCTAGAATACTTCCCGAACCAATGGAAAAAAGCTCACGTCGTAATACTAAAGAAACCAGGCAAGGAGGATTACACACAACCAAAATCATACCGACCCATAGGACTGTTGTCAATACTCGGAAAAATCCTAGAGAAAATGATGGTAGGTCGCATACAATGGCACACCCTCCCAACACTCAACAAGAACCAGTACGGGTTTATGCCTCAACGAAGCACAGAAGATGCCCTCTACGACCTAGTGAAACATCTAAAAGACGAGATGGCAAGCAAGAAAACAGTGCTGATCGTCTCCTTGGATATTGAGGGAGCCTTCGACAATGCCTGGTGGCCATCACTCAAACACCAGCTGGTCAACAAAAACTGCCCCAAAAATATATACGGCATGACATGCTCTTACCTCGAGGACAGAAGTGTGACAGTCAACTACGCCAGAGCAAAAAGCGAAAAGAACACCACGAAAGGCTGTGTACAAGGGTCAATAGGAGGGCCGACGTTCTGGAATTTAATATTGGATTCCCTCCTGCATGCCCTAACAACAGCAGGAGTGAGATGCCAGGCCTTCGCAGATGACGTCGTCCTCACTTTCTCAGACCAATCAATACCCAACATCGAAAACACAGCCACAAAAACACTACAGAAGGTGGTAGACTGGGGCAAGCAAAACAAGCTAAACTTCGCACCGCACAAAACATTTGCAATGCTGCTAACGAAGAAGCTGAAGCTCGTGAAACCCCGAATTTACATGGCCGGAAAAGAAATAACGCTAGTTGATGAAATAAAAATACTGGGCCTCACCATAAACAAAAGCCTCACATTCAACACACACGTTGCTGCAATCTGCAAAAAAGCAGCAGACGTTTACAAACAACTTGCATGTGCGGCAAAAGTGACGTGGGGCCTAAATCCCGAGGTAACCAGAACAATATACGTCTCCGTTATCGAACCCATCATGACCTACGCGGCGAGCGCCTGGGCGTCGGCAACAGAATACGAAATGAACAAAAAAATCCTAAACTCTATCCAAAGAGGATTCGCTCTTAAAATCTGCAGGGCGTATAGAACAGTGTCACTCACATCGGCACTAGTCCTAACGGGGCTACTACCGCTGGATCTCAGAATCCAGGAAGCAGCTAATCTCTTCAAAATCAAAAAAAGCTTATCGACCGATTACCTACCACCTGGAAAGCAGCTCGAAAAACGAATGGACTTTAGGGAATTTCCACACCCATCCCAGCAAACAACATTCGAATTTGAGCTGTTAGAGAGAATAGACTCCGAAATAAGAGAATCCCTGAAAATTGCTGGCCCTGAAATATACACCGATGGCAGTAAAATAGAAGGGAAAACAGGAGCGGCGCTCACGTGGTGGGAAGACGGAGTCGAGCAAAAACACGAAACCTTCAGTTTAGACCCAGCGTGCACCGTATTTCAGTCGGAATTGTACGCCTTACACAAGGCAGTGGAGCTTGCAAAATCTAGCAACAACGAAACTATCAACATACTGAGTGACTCAAGATCTTCACTCGAATTATTAAGCAACCCGAGTTACACACTTCCGATAGCAAACAAAATAAAACACAACGCACAACACATAAAACAAACTGGAAGAAACATCAGAGTGTTCTGGCTAAGAGCGCACGTTGGCACGGCAGGAAACGAAAGAGCCGACGAACTAGCGAAAACAGCAGCAATAGCGCCTAAACCACTACCTGACTACGACCTGGTCCCACTATCCTACGCCAAGAGAAAAATACGAGAAGAAAGTATCGCGAAATGGCAAGACAGATACAACATCTCAACAACAGGGCAAGTAACCAAAAACTTTTTACCAAAGGTGAACGCAGCATACCGCTTGGTCAGATCAACCAAACTGTCACCAACCCACATTCAACTCTTGACGGGACATGGCGGCATAGCCAATTATCTCCACAGATTCAAATTAATAAACAGCCCAGGATGTGAGTGCGATGCCGAAATATGCGAAACAGTATGGCACTTGTTACTTGAGTGTCCGCGATTCATAGCGGCCAGAATGGACCTTGAACAAGAAGCCGACAGA
Source organism: Herminia tarsipennalis (assembly GCA_945859575.2). Classification (NCBI taxonomy): domain Eukaryota; kingdom Metazoa; phylum Arthropoda; class Insecta; order Lepidoptera; family Erebidae; genus Herminia; species Herminia tarsipennalis. The sequence goes on from CAMAOI020000005.1 coordinate 23,822, forward strand.
ATACTGAGCATAGACTCAATCCAGAATCTGCTGGAGGATACAAAGACAAGAAAAACATTCTTGAACTTTGCAGAAAAGATACTCCGAATTGCATCCAGGAGACATAAAGATACCCCGCCAGTACAAGACCAGAACCAAACCACAAACCCCAATCCGCCCAGAACAACCATAGATCCCGACCCAACTGAGCCAAAACCGGAACCTATTGCGGAACTGTTGGAGTGCGGTGCAGAGGGAACACCTGAATTAAAAACCAGAGGGGTGGCGCTTTTCATGAATAGCCCTCACGAAAAACTAGGTGTTAGCTTCTGCAGCCAAGTAGGCCCAAACAGCATTGCGATAGCACCAGGATTGGCAGCTCTGATTAAAGGCAGCACAAACAGAACAATTGTAAAACCAAAAAAGCTAGCCGAAATGAAAGAGATAACAGTTGCGAATTGTAAATGCCGTCTGCTCCGCACGAATAATAAAATGCTTCTAATCCTCGAAAAAGAAGAGAACCAAACGCACTTCAACAAGGCAAATATAATATTAAATGAAATAGCAGAATATAGCAAGGCTCACCACACTAAACCGCGAGTAATAAGCGTGGATTCCATGACCGCTGGCTTTGACAGAGGGGAAGCGGAAGACTACATCGGTATCGTCTCAGCATCAGAACACCATAAAGTTGTGGTCTACGAAAATAGAGGAGAAGACCTAAACTATTTGAAGCCGAGACGACCGGAAACACCGACTGCCTCCCTTACCACCACTCAAGACGGCACGAACCCACCTAGCGGTTCTGAAAAAATACAGGACAAACACAAAAAAGAGCGCGAAGACCTGAAACAAACAGCGAGGTCACCACCATCCATGACCATAAAATCAATTATAAACAGAATACTCGCGCACTCGAATCTTTGACCGGAGCGACGATCCCTAAGAGCCAGCCAAAAACCCTATTCCTCACTTTCACACAAGAGGAGAAAAAGGACCTAATTGAAGAACAATGCGGCACTGGCGAAGGATCCAAAATACTGACCATTCACGAGGCGCAGGGACTCTGTTATGAAAATGTAATAATATACAAAAGAACTTCGAAACAGCTCCCTCTGCATGACAGCGTACCACACGCTCTAGTAGCCATTTCCCGACACACAAGGACGTTGGCTTACTATACGGACAACCTGGAGGACG
>CAMAOI020000005.1:27500-78925 GCA_945859575.2 Herminia tarsipennalis
CGCAGCCCACAAAAGTGGGCTCCCGTTCCTGTCAATTCAGGGTTACGGGTCGGGCCGGTCGGTGGTCTGCATCAGACCGCGTCCACCATCTATAAATAGATGGTGAACCCGCCGCCCCTCGCCCTTCCTCCGAAAGGCCCAGGGATGGGCCTAAAACCTTCCCTGATTGTACGGCAGCAAATTGCACGAGTCCGAGTCCACCACGATTCTCCATGACTTCCCTCAAGTGGGTAAACAAATTTAAATAAAACAATGTAAATGTAAAAGTGTTGAAATATTATAGCAAACCAAATTAAAACAAAAACAAAAGTTAAACAAATTAAAAAAAAAAAAAAAAAAAAAAACCTAACCTAACCTAACCTAACCTTTTTTTTTTTTTTTTTTTTTTCGTGTGGAAAATCACCGGATACCACCCCATCGAGGGCACGACGAGATGGTTATGTCGGAGTCGAACCGACTAAAAACCACACGGTGTTCCTTCTGCGGGAGGTCTTTAAGGTCGCGGTCAGGGTGACTCTTGCGAAAGATTCCTCGACCCTCGACAGACCATGGCTGCCGTTTGAATGTATGGCTGCCTCGTCTTGATAGTAAGAGGGGATTCCTTGCCCCTCACCTCATTTTGTAGAGAGGCGCGCGTGGAACACGACGCGCCGCCGTCTCGGGCCTGTTCTGGTCGAGTGGCCTGGTGCCCTCCAAGCCACTCGCAGGCCAGCACTCATGGGGGCTGGAGGTCGTTGCGTTGCCTCCGGCGCCCGGTGCGTCTGCTGCGGGATGGGAGTGTGGTGCTGTTCTCCCTGTCCCTCTCCGCCGCTTCCTTTGCGTTCATCACCGCCTCGCAGAAGGCAGCGGCAGACTCCCAGGCGCTTTCGCTCATAGTGATCGCTTGTGCGAGGGTTGGGAGCGTAATTATGCTGGCGCCGATGTTCATCGCGAGATCTTGGCGCTGTCCCGCCCACGCTGAACATTCCGCTAGGGTATGCAGCGCCGTGTCCTCGCGGCTGTCTTCGCAGTGGTGGCACTCCGGTGTCGGCTCACGGCCAATGCGACACAGGTACTTGCCGAAGCATCCATGCCCCGATAATACCTGCGTCAGTCTGAAAGTTAGGGCCCCATGGCGCCTCTCCAGCCACTCTTCTAATATCGGTGCTAATGCAAACACCGTGGCGTGACCCGCTTTTGGTTGCGCCAATCGCGCTCTCCAGTCGTCCAACAACGTTTCTTTAAGCAGCGCCCGCTGCGCCGATATCTCTTGCGGGACTGGGCGCAGATCATTCACCTGTGCGTTTTTGCGCCAATTATAGAGTCCTGCAAGGACTTTGGCCTCTAGGTCCCAAGGAGGGGATCCGGCCAGGAGGCTTGCCGCTTCGAACGATATGGTACGGTACCCTCTTATGACCCTGACAGCCATCGCTCTTTGTGGCCTGTGAAGTTCTGCCGAATTGCGTTCCGTCAGGTCATTGGCCCACACGGGAGCACCGTACAGTGCCATCGAACGAACAATGCCCGTGTATAGTCTGCGAACTGATGTGTCGGGCCCTCCTAAGTTGGGCAATAAACCTGCGAGCGCCCCTGCCGCTTTTATCAATTTTGGGGCCAGCCCGCGAAGATGTGGCCCGAAGTCCCAGCGGCTGTCGAGAACGAGTCCCAAGTACTTCAGCGTTGATTTTACGCTGATGCGGATGCCTCCCACTGTGATATTCAATTCGGGGGGTGGCCGATTTCGAGGTCCGTGAAACACTATTGCCTCGGATTTGCTAAGGGCCACCTCCAAGCCCAGTCGCCGGATTCGAGTAACTATTTGAGCGACTCCTGCTGTGGCTAGTATTGTGGCCTGCCGATGCGTTTTCGCTCGTGCCGTCACCAGTGTGTCATCGGCGTAACAAATAACACTAACGCCGTGTAGTAGTGTACCTCGGAGTACCCAGTCGTATCCGATGTTCCAAAGGAGCGGTCCGAGAACTGACCCCTGTGGAACACCGCATACCATTTCTCGCCGGACGGTTTCTTCATGGCCAGAATAGATGATGGCCCTTTCCGATAAGTAATTGCCGACAAGTCGCAACAAGTAAGGCGGCACCTGGTGATAACTTAGTGCCTCTCTAATACAACTCCAAGGAAGCGTGTTGAAAGCATTGGCGATATCCAAGGACACCGCCAGGATGACTTCGCCGCAGGACATAGCTTCTTCAGCCAGGGCCCTCACGCGCAAGATGGCATCTACGGTAGAGCGTCCCCGGCGGAAACCGTATTGGTTGTCGGCAAGATTCGGCCCCAGCGTATTTAAATGCCCGACGAGACGGTCGGCGATGATACGTTCGAAGAGTTTCCCCATCTCGTCGAGCAGCACTATAGGCCGATATGCAGACGGAGACTCTGCTGGGCGTCCCTCTTTGCGCAAGAGGACCAGCTTCCCCACCTTCCACGTCGTAGGAAACTGGCCTCGCTCGCAGCACGCGGTGAGGAGCTCCCTTGCTTGTGGCTCCAAAACTTGTAGGGCCAGGCCTAATGCTCGGCCGGGAATGCCGTCCGGGCCAGGCGCGGTGTTCTTGCCGAGCATCTTCTTAACCGCAGCACTGACCTCAGCTTCGGATATTTCCGGAACGTTCCCAACATCATCCTCTGGAGCTAGTGAGGGTAGCGCCATAATGGGTGGTGGGTGTGCCGCATTGGAGGGAAACAAAGTGTTGACCACCTCCTCTAAGAATTCCGGCTGGAGACTTTGGGTAAGTGGAGGCGCCCACGGGCGAATCTTGCCCCGTACCATACGGTATGGGCGACCCCACGGGTCTCGATCCAAAGTTGCCAGAAGTTCTTCTCGGGCCTGGATTTTCGCCGTTTTAATTGCCGCTTGAAGGGCCTTTCTTGCGGCTCGGTATGCGTTGTATAGTTCGGCCTCTACGGCAGCTGAATCAGGAGAACGTCGTCGTCGTCTGCGGTGCCTCGTATACTGGCGTCGCATTGTAACGCATTCCTGACGTAGATGCGCGATTTCTTGCGACCACCAGTACACTTGTCGCTTCGCGCGTCCGGGGCGAACTCGCGGCATTGCCGCGTCGCATATGCGGGACACGACTTGTTGAAAGTTGATAGCCTCCGTATTTACGTTCTCTGGACTGCCGGGTGCGGAAACCCAGGCTTCCACAATGGCGGCCTCCAATAGAGCGTCCCGATTTAGTTTTTTCAGTGCCCAGCGTCGTTCACATTCTTCGGAGACCATGCTGCGGGTTGCTGCATCGGAGGTCCGAGCGGAAATGTCGAACCGAATATACCGGTGGTCGGATAGTGTTTCCGCTTCCTCAACGACACGCCAACCTTGCACACGACGAGCTGCCGCCGGACTCGCAAACGAGACGTCCACGATGGATCCCCCATTGTGACGCACGCACGTGTCCACTGACCCGCGATTAAGGACTAGTAGGCCTGACGTTAGCGTCCACTCCTCTAGTGCTGCGCCCCTTGCGTCCGTGGCCGGGGATCCCCACAATGTAGCCTTCGCATTCAAGTCGCCGACTACAATAACGGAGCGACTGCGGCTGACCACGACATCCAGCTGACTTAGAAAGTCTTCAAATTCCGCGAGGGTGCGGTTGGGTGAAAAATAGCAAGCCACCACCATTGACGACTCTACGGACGCTGCCACCCATCCCGGGCCCTTTGAGATATTGTTGAGAGCGGGGGAACCAGCAGCAGTCCGTGAAATAATGGCTACGACATTGTCCAAGTCGCCCGCCCAATCGTCCCTGGAGGGTACAAAATAAGGCTCGGCGACCACCGCGATGTTAATAGACCACTCCGCCATACTCTGAAGCAGGAGATCCTGAGCTCTGGCAGAATGGTTTGCGTTTGTTTGAAGTAATCTGAGTATGGCCATTATTTATTGGTAGATTGCATTCCCTCCGTTGATTTAGCCGCGGGCGTTGATTGTGGGCAGTTTTTTGTTCCCATCAAGTGCTCCGCCGGCTTTTCTCTTGCGGCACAGATTATGCAGTGCGGCGTTGCAGAGCATGTACTCGCATTATGACCGGCGATTCCGCAGCGATAGCATTTGTCGCTGCAGTCCACATCTGAAGTGCATTTCGCCCCTAAATGGCCAACCGCTAAGCACCGGTAGCATCTAGCGGGCTTCGGCTCCATGAGCTTCACTCGCGCCGTGGTCCACTCACCCACCAGTAATTTGCGTGCGGTGACCAGCTTCTTAGCTGCCGCCACGGGGCAGCTTACAATGGTGGCGCCTCCTGACCCACGCCTCCGGAAGAAGATGGTCCCAACACGGACCTGGGCAGCGTTGCAATCCCCCGCCTTTGCCACCGCGTCTGCTACTTCTGCTGTAGTTGCGGTCTCGTCTAAGCCCAACACGCGTATGTCTACGCTCTTGCTGGGCCTGGTCACCCGAACTTCTTTATCTTTAAAGAGCCCCTTCAGTTTTTCGGCCAGAGCATCTGCTTTCGCGCCGCTTGTGGCTCCTTTAACATGCAGCAAGCGTGCTCCAGTTTGTGTCTCCGTCACGCGTACGTGTGGGATGCCCAGCTCAGCTAATTTTACCTCGGATTTTGCCTTAAGTAAGACGTCTTTGTAGGACAGACCGCTCTTACCGGCCTCCGGCAACAGAGTCAGTACCACGGCCGTTGTTCGTGGTACTTGAAGACCTCTCTCTGCTTTCTTCTTGGACTTCCTCCTCTTTTGGCTTTTATTTTTTCCCACTTTCTGCCATCTTTCCTGTGTGGATTTTGCCGGTTGTTCGGGAACGTTTGGAGCCGTTGCTGGACCGGGCGATAGTAGGGCGTCCGGAGCGGGAGGGATAAGGTCCTGCTTGGACTTCTGAGCCTTTTCCCCCTTCTTCGTCTTTTTTGACCGCGGTGGTTTTATGGCCGAGCTGGTTAGAGCGCCAGGTTGATCTTTATGGGCAGGTATGGGTGCGATTGGTTCCGCTAATAACCTGGCCTCCAAAGCCGCGAAGCGCGCCTCAAAACGCTCCATAAATCTCCCCATTGCCTCATCCGACGGCGGCACCGATGGCGGGGCCACGAGAGGCTGGCAGTTGAGGGCGCGTTGTTTGCGCACTTCTAGCCTAAGCTCACTGTGCTCTCTTTGGAGTTCGTCGATATCGGCCCTTAGCCGCGTATTAGACGCCTGCAGTATGTTAACCTCTTCTGAGGTCGATCTTTGGAGGAGCGTTTTTGTGCACTCCGATATGCACGCGACTGCCTCTTTAAGGGCCTTCTGGCAAGTGCCTTTCAACCCTTTGGAAATTTTGGACACCTCCGTGATGGCAGCGAGAGCTGCTTTGAGTTTGGTGTCCAACTCCTTAGTAGACGGGTCTTCGTCGTCTACTGCTCTGTGCGTGATGGAACTCGGCAATGGCCTCTCCATTCGCACTCTATTAATGAGCTCGGATACACGGAGCTCAGCCGTTTTGTTTTTATCTTCGTCGGCGCGAAGGGCGTCAGCTTTTTCGCGGCGGGCTTTCCCAATACCCACATACTGGCCCGTAGTGGGTGGCCGGCCTCTGCCGCGTTTTACAGCTAGCGTTAAAGATGCCGCGGAGTCTTCCGAGGTCGAGCCCGACCCCACACAGCTACGCCATAATCTCTGCGGGGTATCGCTCTCGGCGTCACTCCCGCTCTCTCTTACAGATTTATCACCTACCGAAGATGAGCGACTTCGGCTTCGGCCACACTCAACACCCTCTTCTTGGACTTCGGTATCCTTCTTAGGAACCGCACTGCGGTTCGAAGATCGAAGCGCGACCTTCGCGCTTTTCTCGGTGCCGGATTTACCGCTCGGCACAGGGCGGATGCGTCGTTGGGTGTCCCCCCCAGAGTACGCGGGACAGACGGAGCCGACTGGCTCCGCAAGGGATTCCCTGAGCGAAGTGCGCTCAGGACCCTCCTGGGTAGTTATATTTGCATTTACCTTCGACATTATTTTTAAGTTTATAGACCTGCGTCTGGGTAGCCCTCGGGACTGAGATCCCCTCAGCCATTCATCCCATTGCCGGGCACCACAAGCGTGAGATTAGGGTATTTTTTAAAGGGGTTTACTTCCCCGCAGCCCACAAAGTGTGAGCCCCCGTTCCTGTCAGTTCAGGGTTACGGGTCGGGCCGGTCGGTGGTCTGTATCAGACCGTGTCCGCCATCTATAAATAGATGGTGAACCCGCCGCTCCTCGCCCTTCCTACGAAAGGCCCAGGGATGGACCAAATCCTCCCTCGTTTGCCCGGCGGCAACGCAATAGCGAAAGCACGCCGAATCCGCCACATAACTCCACTGTTCCACCCCCTCCAGTGGGAAAACAAACAATACAAAAACAAAACCAAAATGTAAAAGAAAAGTGGAAAACCAAAAACAAAACCAAAGTGTAAAAGAAAAGTGGAAAACCAAAAACAAAAAGTAAAGGTGTAAAAATAAAAAAAAAAAAATGTTAAAATGGATATTGTAAAAATAAATAAACCAAAACAAAAAATAAAAAGTGCAACAAAATAAAATAAAATAAAACAAAACACGAGGGGGCACAGGGAGAAACGCCCCGAGTGGCCCGAATACAGGCCCCTCTTTTTGCCAGAACATTAGCCGTCCGGCGATCAAAAAGTGATCACCGTCCGTTGCCCAGGGTGCACCACGAGGAGGTTTTCCGGCACTTAGCACCCCAACCTAACCTAACCTAACCTTTTTTTTTTTTTTTATGGCCGTAAAAAATGCCTAACGCACACCTCCAGCACCCGGGACAGACGCTGGAGGTAGTGTGGGACCTGCCCCCACTAAAAAATCGGCCGTGTACCAACTCGCCGCCTTCACACGGATAGGCCGCCGGAATTAGCTATTTCTTCGGCGGACCTACCCAGCGGCATAGCCCCATCGGGCATTCCTGCTCCTGCGGCGTCCTGGGTACACACAGAACGCCGCCATCGCGAAAGGCCGCAAGCGTGGGAAACTTCCCCGTCCATCACGCCCACAGCCCCACCAAACGACGTCACGCGCGGCTGCACCTCGACGTCGCTCGGTTCGCTGGCGACGGGGCAGACTAGCCCCGCCGCCTCCCCCAACGAGATGAAGTTCCCGCAGGAGGGTGCGACCGCGTCCTGGACCCCCTATCGCGCAACGCATCCGGTACCCCTATCACTGACGACAGGGGCGAGGAGCGAGCACGTCTAAGGGAGTCCGTTAGGTGGAGGGTGGAGAGGCTTGAGAGGGCGCCTCGTCTTCACCCTCCTCCATCCGCACCGGAGCCTGCGTGCGAGGAGCTGGGCCAGTCCCGGCAGGCGGCTTTGTGGCCTTGGGAGGCTTACAGCCCGCCCTCCCCATCATGTGGTTGGCGGGCAGATTGCCCGCCGCACACACGGGGCAGTGGGGAGCGGCAGAGCACGCCGCTGCCGCATGCCCCGGTTGACCGCAGCGGAAACAAAGTCCGCTGCAGTTAAAGCTACTGGTGCATTGCGGGCGCAAGTGCCCCGCGCCCATGCACCGGTAGCACCTCGTGGGCCTCGCCTCGAGGATTGTGATCCTCGCGGCGGAGAAGCCCACGAGGAGCCGGCCTGCCTCTGCCAAAGTTTTGGCAGCAGCGACGGGGCAACGCGCCCACGCCGCACCAACTCCGCCGGGGCCGGGGCGAATCGCACCGACCCTCACGGTTCCGGGAGAGCACTGAGTCTTCAGCTCAATTGCCTCCCGGACAGCCTCGGGCGTAATTGAGTCGTCCAGGCCGGAGACGCGCAACTCCGCGCACTTTGTCGGCCTGGCAACCCTTACGCCCTCCTCGCCCCCCGCAAGACGCTTCAGCGTCTCCGCCACTAAGTCGGCCTTGCTCGGGCCCTCCGTCCCCGGAAACTCAAGGAGCCGGGCCCCGGTCTGTGAGCGGCGGAAGCTCACCTCCACGCCCCCAGCTGCCAGAAGAGCGGCCCTCGCCCCGCTAAATAGGCTGGCGTAGGTGTTCGCTATCACCTTCACGGAGGTGGCCGCCGAGTCCATTAGCTCCTCCACGGTCTTCGGGAAACTAACTCCCTCCGACGGGCGAAGCTCACCCAACAGCTGCTGGACCTGCTCCTCAGCAACTATTTCCCCCTCCGTGCGGCCTCTGTTGTAGGCCTCCCGCCTGGAAAATACGTCGGACGTTCTAACGTTCGGTGCCGTCACTACAGGAGGGGGTGTCTTCGGGCGAGCGAACCTCGCCACAGACCCCCCTCTTTGGGAAGAATGAACCTTCCTGGGTGCCTCGAGGTCGACCTCAGGAAGGTTTCCGTCACCTCCGGGAGATGCGCCGCGCTTTTGTTGTTGAGCGCGGCGGTGCTCAGCTGACAGGGTCTGTGGACCCACCAACAAGTCCATATCGCTGACTGAGCTCAGCGACGAATCGGAGCCGAACCGGTCCGAGCGCAACAGGCTATCCAGTGACCCAGACGTCACCGAAGTTCTGGAACCGCTCAAAGGTCCGGCCTCCGCCACTTCTCGGGGCAAACTGCCCCCACTCCTTGCTGCGTCCTGTCCTTCAACAGCCACATCTTTCAACACGAGCCTTGGGCTCCTCCTCCTATTAAAAATATTTTTAAGTTTCGAATCATCCATAATGAATCCCACGAGTATGGGGGAAATAAAGGTCCACCCGGGCAGTGCCCCCTGTACCCGGGTAAGCGTAAATTTGTATCCCAACTGGGGGGTCCGCAGGTGCCCCAGCTGGGGGTAGCGCTTGGAACCGAACATCCCATCGGCCATGCATCCTCTGGTCACGCTCCACAACACAGGATTCGGGGATTTTTTATAGAGGTTGTCATCCTCGCAGCCCAGGCGACCAAGCCAAGACCCTCGCCCCCGCTCGGAGCCGTAAGACATGTCTACGACACTCCTAATCGGGATTACGAGATTCCGACGGTGGCAGAAAGAAGATCTCCCCGCCCGCTCGACGGCAGTGTGAGTGCACGTCAAGCCCGTCCTCCGGGCAGCCCAGGAATGGGCCACCCCCTACTCTGCCAGAACATTAGCCGTGTGACGGTGGTTTCGCGAAACGCCGCGAATCCACCGGCACACGTTGCCCAGGGTGCACCACGAGGAGGTTTTCCGGCACTTAGCACCCCAACCTAACCTAACCTAACCTTTTTTTTTTTTTTTTTTTTTATGGCCGTAAAAAATGCCTAACGCACACCTCCAGCACCCGGGGCAGACGCTGGAGGTAGTGTGGGACCTGCCCCCACTAAAAAATCGGCCGTGTACCAACTCGCCGCCTTCACACGGATAGGCCGCCGGAATTGACTATTTCTTCGGCGGACCCACCCAGCGGCATAGCCCCATCGGGCATTCCTGCTCCTGCGGCGTCCTGGGTACACACAGAACGCCGCCATCGCGAAAGGCCGCGAGCGTGGGAAACTTCCCCGTCCATCACGCCCACAGCCCCACCAAGCGACGTCACGCGCAGCTGCGCCTCGACGTCGCCCGGTTCGCCGGCGACAGGGCAGACTATCCCCGCCGCCTCCTCCCACGGGTTGAATTTCCCGCAGAAGGTTGCGACCGCGTCCTGGACCCCCTACCGCGCAACGCATCCGGTACCCCTATCACTGACGACAGGGGCGAGGAGCGAGCACGGCTAAGAGAGTCCTTTTAGGTGGAGGGTGTAGGGGCACGGGAAGGCGCCTCGTCCCCACCCTCCTCCATCCGCACCGGAGCCTGGGCGCGAGGAGCTCGGCCAGTCCCCGCAGGCGGCTTTGCGGCCTTGGGAGGCTTACAGCCCGCCCTCCCCATCATATGGTTGGCGGGCTGGTTGCCCGCCGCGCACACAGGGCAGTGGGGAGCGGCAGAACACGCCGCTGCCGCATGCCCCGGTTGACCACAGCGGAAACAAATTCCGCTGCAGTCAAAACTACTGGTGCATTGGGGACGAAGATGCCCCGCACCCATGCACCGGTAGCACCTCGCGGGCCTCGCCTCGAGGATGGTGATCCTCGCGGCGGAGAAACCCACGAGGAGCCGGCCTGCCTCTGCCAAAATTTTGGCTGCAGCAACGGGGCAACGCGCCCACGCCGCACCAACTCCTCCGGGGCCAGGGCGGATCGCGCCGACCCTCACGGTTCCGGGAGAGCAGTGAGCCTTCTGCTCTATTGCTTCCCGGACAGCCTCAGACGTGACAGAGTCGTCCAAGCCGGAGACGCGCAACTCCGCGCACTTCATCGGCCTGGCGACCCTTACACCGTCGTCTCCTCCTGCGAGACGCCTCAGCGTCTCCGCCACGAGATCGGCCTTCTTCGGGCCCTCCGTACCCGAAACCTCGAGAAGCCGGGCCCCGGTTTGTGAGCGGCGGAAGCTCACTTCCACGCCGCCAGCCGCCAAAAGAGCGGCCCTCGCCCCGCTGAAAAGGCTGGCGTACGTGACGCCTCTACTCTCCGCCTCCGGCGACACCGTCACGAGGACGGCGGCCGTTTTCGGCGGAGACAGCTTCGGCCTCTTTCTTCCTCTTTCTTTCGCCGGAGCGACCTCCCGTACAGAGGAGGCGGTAGCGGCTTTCTGCTTATGCCGGCGCCGCGATTTCGTTGCCGTTTGCCATTCCTCACCAGAGGGAGCAGAGGCGGGAGCAGGCGCAGGCGCCGGGGGACGGACTTGAGCAGTTTGGGCGCTTGAGGTGCCCGCTGCTCTAAGAGACCCAGCGCGTCCCGCTGTACGCGGTGGTGGCGCCGGGCGTGCCATCAGTGGCCCCTTAGGGGGCTTGGGCCCCGCGAGCGGTGGCCGACAGCTCGGTTCTGGGGGCAGACGCGCCTTAACGCCCTCAAGGCGAGCGTCGACGATGCCCCCAATAAGACGTGAGAGCTGCCTCATCTGCGCCTCCGTAAAGGAGTCGTCAGACGGGCGCTCTCCACTATGGGCCGGGACAGAACCGGCTCTAGGCGATCCGAAGTCGGCACGCAGTTGTGACATCTCTGCCCGGACCGCCTTTAGTTCCTCCTTCAGTCGGGTGTTGTCGGCCCGCATCTTCTCCATCTCCACCTCGGCGGTAGCAGAATGTTCGGAGAACGTTTTTACTACCTCCTTTAGGACGGAGGCTGCTTCCTTCAAACCTTTTGCGAATGTGCCCTTCAAGTTTTTGCTTTTGGTGGCCACATTCGCAATAACCGCCACTGATTTAGTCGCCGACTGGACGAGTTCCTCCATAGATTTCGGGACGCCGACCCCTCCCGACGGGCAGAGTCCACCCAACAGCTGCTGGACTCGCTCCTCAGCAGCTATTTCTCCTTCCGTGCGGCCTCTATTGTAGGCCTCCCGCCTAGAGAACACACCAGTTGTTGAAGCGCCCGGAATGTTGTCGGCAGCCGTCATTGCAGGGGGTGTTTTCGGGCGAGAAAATCTCGCCACAGAACCCCCCCTTTGGGATGAGTGAATCTTCCTGGGGGCCTCGAGGTCAACCTCAGGAAGGTTCTCGTCGTCTCCAGGAGAAACACCGCGCTTTTGACGTTGAGCGCGGCTTTCGCTAGCCATCGAGGTCTCTGGACCATTTCCTGACCCGAACATCGTCGGGTCGCTGACCGCTGAGCTTATGGAGGAGTCGGAGCCGAAACGGCCCGATCGCAGCAAACTCTCCAGCGACGCTGAGGTCACCGAAGTCCTCGAACCACCCAGCCGGCCGGAATCGGCCGCTTCTAAGGGCAAACTACCGGCGCTCCTTCGCCGTACTTCTTCCACCTCTCTCTCCTTCTCCTTCTCCTTCTCCAGTAGCGTTACGCTCCTCTTGTTAAACATATTCTTGAGTTTATTATTGTCCATACTAGGTCCCACGAGTATGGGGGAAATAAAGGTCCACCCGGGCAGTGCCCCCTGTACCCGGGTAAGCGTAAATTTGTATCCCAACTGGGGGGTCCGCAGGTGCCCCAGCTGGGGGTAGCGCTTGGAACCGAACATCCCATCGGCCATGCATCCTCTGGTCACGCTCCGCAACACAGGATTCGGGGATTTTTTATAGAGGTTGTCATCCTCGCGGCCCAGGCGACCAAGCCAAGACCCTCGCCCCCGCTCGGAGCCGTGAGACGTGGCCACGACACTCCTAATCGGGATTACGATATCCGACGGTGGCAGAAAGAAGATCTCCCCGCCCGCTCGACGGCAGTGTGAGTGCACGTCAAGCCCGTCCTCCGGGCAGCCCAGAATGGGCCACCCCCTACTCTGCCAGAACATTAGCCGTGTGACGGTGGTTTCGCGAAACGCCGCGAATCCACCGGCACACGTTGCCCAGGGTGCACCACGAGGAGGTTTTCCGGCACTTAGCACCCCAACCTAACCTAACCTAACCTAACCTTTTTTTTTTTTTTTTTTTTTTTTTTTTTTTTTTTTTTTATGGCCGTAAAAAATGCCTAACGCACACCTCCAGCACCCGGGGCAGACGCTGGAGGTAGTGTGGGACCTGCCCCCACTAAAAAATCGGCCGTGTACCAACTCGCCGCCTTCACACGGATAGGCCGCCGGAATTAGCTATTTCTTCGGCGGACCCACCCAGCGGCATAGCCCCATCGGGCATTCCTGCTCCTGAGGCGTCCTGGGTACACACAGAACGCCGCCATCGCGAAAGGCCGCGAGCGTGGGAAACTTCCCCGTCCATCACGCCCACAGCCCCACCAAACGACGTCACGCGCGGCTGCGCCTCGACGTCGCTCGGTTCGCCGGCGACGGGGCAGACTATCCCCGCCGCCTCCTCCCACGGGTTGAATTTCCCGCAGAAGGTTGCGACCGCGTCCTGGACCCCCTACCGCGCAACGCATCCGGTACCCCTATCACTGACGACAGGGGCGAGGAGCGAGCACGGCTAAGAGAGTCCTTTTAGGTGGAGGGTGTAGGGGCACGGGAAGGCGCCTCGTCCCCACCCTCCTCCATCCGCACCGGAGCCTGGGCGCGAGGAGCTCGGCCAGTCCCCGCAGGCGGCTTTGCGGCCTTGGGAGGCTTACAGCCTGCCCTCCCCATCATATGGTTGGCGGGCTGGTTGCCCGCCGCGCACACAGGGCAGTGGGGAGCGGCAGAACACGCCGCTGCCGCATGCCCCGGTTGACCACAGCGGAAACAAATTCCGCTGCAGTCAAAACTACTGGTGCATTGGGGACGAAGATGCCCCGCGCCCATGCACCGGTAGCACCTCGCGGGCCTCGCCTCGAGGATGGTGATCCTCGCGGCGGAGAAACCCACGAGGAGCCGGCCTGCCTCTGCCAAAATTTTGGCCGCAGCAACGGGGCAACGCGCCCACGCCGCACCAACTCCTCCGGGGCCAGGGCGGATCGCGCCGACCCTCACGGTTCCGGGAGAGCACTGAGCCTTCTGCTCTATCGCCTCCCGGACCTCCTCAGACGACACTGAGTCATCCAGGCCAGAGATGCGCAACTCTGCGCACTTCATTGGCCTAGAGACCCGGACGCCTTCTTCGCCTCCAGCGAGACGCCTGAGCGTTTCCGCCACGAGGTCGGCCTTCTTCGCGCCCTCTGCCCCTGGAACCTCAAGGAGCCGGGCCCCGGTTTGTGAGCGGCGGAAGCTCACTTCTACCCCACCAGCAGCTAGAAGGGCAGACTTTGCGCCGCTAAATAGGCTGGCGTAGGTGACCCCTCTACTTGCCGCCTCCGGCGACACCGTCACAAGGACGGCGGCCGTTTTCGGCGGAGTTAATTTTTGCTTCCGCCTAACTTTCTCCCTTGCCGGGGCAGGAGCCTGCACGGAAGCGGCGATAGCAGCCCTCTTCTTCTTCCGGCGCGATCCCTTGCTCTCCGCCACCTGCCATTCCTCACCAGAGGGGCCAGTGGCGGGTGCAGACGCTGACACCGGAAGACGGACTTGAGCCGTTGGGGCGTTTGAGGCGCCCGCCACGGCAGCACGTGGTGCCCTCTTTGGCGCACGCTGCGGCGCGGGATGGGGATCTCCACCCTTCGGCCGCACACCGTCCCGTGGCGTTCCTCGGCCTGTCGGTCCTGAGGCAACAACGGCAGCAAGGGTCCCGGCGCGTCCCCCTGTACGGGGTAGAGGCACCGAAGGTGCCTGCGATGGCCCTTGAGGGACCTTTAGCCTCGACGCTGCGAGCGGCGGCCGACAGCTCGGCTCAGGGGGCAGACGCGCCTTGATGCTCTCTAGGCGCGCATCCATCAGGCCCCCGAAGACCACCGTCAGTTGCCTAAGCTGCGCGTCCGAAAACACGCAGGGCTGGTCTTCTCCTATGGCGGACCTCGCTGTCGACCCGACCGGGACAGAACCGGCCAAAGAATCGACTTGGGCGAGGATAGAACCGGTCCCCGTCGCCACGGGGTCGGACCGCAGCTGAGCGACCTCAGCGCGTAGCTCTCCCAGTTCCTTTTCCATACGGTCGCAGCTAGCTCGCAACCTTTCGGATTCCGCCTCTGCAACGGCAGCGCGTTCGAAGAGCCCGTTCACAACCTCCCTTAGTATCTGGGCGGATTCTCGAAGGCCCTTTGCGAAGGTGCCCTTAAGGTTTTTACTTTTAGTGGCAACCTTCACAATTACCGACACTGAATCGGCCGCCGCTCGGACGAGTTCCGAACCGGTTCTCGGGGTGTTATCCCCTCCCGAAGATCTTAGTCCCTCCAGGAGCTGATCAATTTGGTCCTCCGCGACCAACTCACCCTCTGTACGGGTACGAGCATATGAGTCCCTCCTGCTGAAAACGGATGACGACGTTCGAGCTTGGGTGTTGTCCGCTGACGTCGTTCCAGCAGGTGTTTGTGGGCGGGACGACGGCGTGTTCGCACGCGTACCCGCCGCTGATCCCCCTCTTTGGGAGGGGCGGACCTTCCTGGGGGCCTTAAAGACCAACTCAGGAGGGTCATTTTCATCACCCGGTGATGCGCTTCGCTTTTTCTGTAGAGCGCGACGGCCATCCGAAGTTGTTGCACCGGACCTATCCACGTCCAGATCACTGTTCAAGGAAGACTCGGAGCCGAATCTTCCTGATTGGAGCAAGCTGTCCAACGACTCGGATCCAATGGATGACACTGATCCGCCAAACCGCTCACTACCCCTTCGAAGTGCATTGTCTTCTTTCTCTTTTTCTTTCTCCAGAAGCCTTAAGCTCCTCCTTCCATCATCGTTATTTTTATTATAATTTGATTCAGCCATTTGAGTCCCACGAGTATGGGGGAAATAAAGGTCCACCCGGGCAGTGCCCCCTGTACCCGGGTAAGCGTAAATTTGTATCCCAACTGGGGGGTCCGCAGGTGCCCCAGCTGGGGGTAGCGCTTGGAACCGAACATCCCATCGGCCATGCATCCTCTGGTCACGCTCCGCAACACAGGATTCGGGGATTTTTTATAGAGGTTGTCATCCTCGCAGCCCAGGCGACCAAGCCAAGACCCTCGCCCCCGCTCGGAGCCGTGAGACGTGGCCACGACACTCCTAATCGGGATTACGATATCCGACGGTGGCAGAAAGAAGATCTCCCCGCCCGCTCGACGGCAGTGTGAGTGCACGTCAAGCCCGTCCTCCGGGCAGCCCAGGAATGGGCCACCCCCTACTCTGCCAGAACATTAGCCGTGTGACGGTGGTTTCGCGAAACGCCGCGAATCCACCGGCACTCGTTGCCCAGGGTGCACCACGAGGAGGTTTTCCGGCACTTAGCACCCCAACCTAACCTAACCTAACCTAACCTAACCTAACCTAACCTAACCTTTTTTTTTTTTTTTTTTTTTTATGGCCGTAAAAAATGCCTAACGCACACCTCCAGCACCCGGGGCAGGCGCTGGAGGTAGTGTGGGACCTGCCCCCACTAAAAAATCGGCCGTGTACCAACTCGCCGCCTTCACACGGATAGGCCGCCGGAATTGACTATTTCTTCGGCGGACCCACCCAGCGGCATAGCCCCATCGGGCATTCCTGCTCCTGCGGCGTCCTGGGTACACACAGAACGCCGCCATCGCGAAAGGCCGCGAGCGTGGGAAACTTCCCCGTCCATCACGCCCACAGCCCCACCAAGCGACGTCACGCGCAGCTGCGCCTCGACGTCGCCCGGTTCGCCGGCGACGGGGCAGACTATCCCCGCCGCCTCCTCCCACGGGTGGAATTTCCCGCAGAAGGTTGCGACCGCGTCCTGGACCCCCTACCGCGCAACGCATCCGGTACCCCTATCACTGACGACAGGGGCGAGGAGCGAGCACGGCTAAGAGAGTCCTTTTAGGTGGAGGGTGTAGGGGCACGGGAAGGCGCCTCGTCCCCACCCTCCTCCATCCGTACCGGAGCCTGGGCGCGAGGAGCTCGGCCAGTCCCCGCAGGCGGCTTTGCGGCCTTGGGAGGCTTACAGCCCGCCCTCCCCATCATATGGTTGGCGGGCTGGTTGCCCGCCGCGCACACAGGGCAGTGGGGAGCGGCAGAACACGCCGCTGCCGCATGCCCCGGTTGACCACAGCGGAAACAAATTCCGCTGCAGTCAAAACTACTGGTGCATTGGGGACGAAGATGCCCCGCGCCCATGCACCGGTAGCACCTCGCGGGCCTCGCCTCGAGGATGGTGATCCTCGCGGCGGAGAAACCCACGAGGAGCCGGCCTGCCTCTGCCAAAATTTTGGCCGCAGCAACGGGGCAACGCGCCCACGCCGCACCAACTCCTCCGGGGCCAGGGCGGATCGCGCCGACCCTCACGGTTCCGGGAGAGCAGTGAGCCTTCTGCTCTATTGCCAGCCGCCAAAA
This sequence comes from Herminia tarsipennalis, assembly GCA_945859575.2. Taxonomy (NCBI): domain Eukaryota; kingdom Metazoa; phylum Arthropoda; class Insecta; order Lepidoptera; family Erebidae; genus Herminia; species Herminia tarsipennalis. The sequence continues at coordinate 44,135 of CAMAOI020000005.1, forward strand.
GAGCGGCCCTCGCCCCGCTGAAAAGGCTGGCGTACGTGACGCCTCTACTCTCCGCCTCCGGCGACACCGTCACGAGGACGGCGGCCGTTTTCGGCGGAGACAGCTTCGGCCTCTTCCTTCCTCTTTCTTTCGCCGGAGCGACCTCCCGTACAGAGGAGGCGGCAGCGGCTCTCTGCTTATGCCGGCGCCGCGATTTCTTGCTCCCTGCCGTTTGCCATTCCTCACCAGAGGGAGCAGAGGCGGGAGCAGGCGCAGGCGCCGGGGGACGGACTTGAGCAGTTTGGGCGCTTGAGGTGCCCGCTGCTCTAAGAGACCCAGCGCGTCCCGCTGTACGCGGTGGTGGCGCCGGGCGTGCCATCAGTGGCCCCTTAGGGGGCTTGGGCCCCGCGAGCGGCGGCCGACAGCTCGGTTCTGGGGGCAGACGCGCCTTAACGCCCTCAAGGCGAGCGTCGACGATGCCCCCAATAAGACGTGAGAGCTGCCTCATCTGCGCCTCCGTAAAGGAGTCGTCAGATGGGCGCTCTCCACTATGGGCCGGGACAGAACCGGCCGGCACGGACCTTACTAAGGCCGGGATAAGACCGGCTCTAGCCGGTCCGAAATCGGCACGCACCAGGGCTATATCGGCGCGAAGCGCCTTCACTTCTTTCTCCAGGCGGGCATTGTCAGTCCGCAACCTCTGCATCTCAGCCTCGTTGGCGGTGGAGCGCTCAAATAGCGCCTCGACCACCTCCTTCAGTGTCGAGGCGGATGCTTTCAGGCCCTTGGCGAAGGTGCCCTTGAGGTTCTTGCTCTTCTGAGCTACGTTTGCTATTACCTTCACGGAAGTGGCCGCCGACTCCATAAGCTCCTCCATTGTCTTCGGGGAGGTAACTCCCTCCGACGGGCGAAGCTCACCCAACAGCTGCTGGACTTGCTCCTCAGCAACTGTTTCCGCCTCCGTGCGGCCTCTATTGTAGGCCTCCCGCCTGGAAAACACGCCGGACGTTTTAGCGATCGGTGCCGTCACTATAGGGGGTGTCTTCGGGCGAGCGAACCTCGCCACCGACCCCCCTCTTTGGGAAGAGTGAACCTTCCTGGGGACTCCAACGTCAACCTCAGGAAGGTTCTCACCGCCTCCAGGAGAAGCACCGCGCTTCTGCTGTCTAGCGCGGCACTCATCAGCCGTCAGCGCGTCTGGATCGATGACTGATCCACCCATCGACTGGTCCAAATCGCTCATCGCTGAGCTGAGCGACGATTCCGAGCCGAACCGGCCCGAGCGCAACAAACTCTCCAGTGACGCAGAGGTCACCGAAGTCCTGGAACCGCTTAGCCGGCCGGAATCGGCCGCTTCTAGGGGCAAACTGCTCGCGCTCCTTTGCCGTACGTCCTCCACCTCTCTCTCCTTCTCCTTCTCCAATAGCGTTACGCTCTCCTTCTTCTTATTAAACATGTTTCTTAGTTTGTTTGAATCCATTCTGTTCCCACGAGTATGGGGGAAATAAAGGTCCACCCGGGCAGTGCCCCCTGTACCCGGGTAAGCGTAAATTTGTATCCCAACTGGGGGGTCCGCAGGTGCCCCAGCTGGGGGTAGCGCTTGGAACCGAACATCCCATCGGCCATGCATCCTCTGGTCACGCTCCGCAACACAGGATTCGGGGATTTTTTATAGAGGTTGTCATCCTCGCAGCCCAGGCGACCAAGCCAAGACCCTCGCCCCCGCTCGGAGCCGTGAGACGTGGCCACGACACTCCTAATCGGGATTACGATATCCGACGGTGGCAGAAAGAAGATCTCCCCGCCCGCTCGACGGCAGTGACTTAGCACCCCAACCTAACCTAACCTAACCTAACCTTTTTTTTTTTTTTTTTTTTATGGCCGTAAAAAATGCTTGAACGCACACCTCCAGCACCCGGGGCAGACGCTGGAGGTAGTGTGGGACCTGCCCCCACTAAAAAATCGGCCGTGTACCGTCGCGCCACCTGCGCGAACGGGCCGCCGGAATCTGCTATACCATCGGCGGCCAATTCAGTGGCAGTGCCCGGCGCGGCGAGATGCCGGGCACTCCTACTCTGGCGGCGTCCTGGGGTACACTGCAGGACGCCGACGTCGCGGAAGGCTACGAGTGGGGGGAAAAGGCCCCGTCAACCCCCACCCGCGGCCCCACCATTAGGGCGGCATCAGGCGCAGATGGTCGCGCCGACGCCGCCCGGTTCGCCGGCGACGAAGCGGATCAGCAAGGGAGTCCTCCTCCCTGCGTCGCTCCGCCGCCTCCTTCTGCGAGATGACATCCTCGCAAAAGGATGCGACCGCGTTCCAAGACGTCTCGCTGCGGACCATAGATGACACCACGGTCGGCAGCGAGAGGTCACGACCCACCACTGCGGTGAGGACTCGACGCTGCTGCTCCCAGGCAGGGCACTGCTCGAGAGTGTGCTGCGCCGAGTCCTCACCGCAATCGCAGTGATGACAGTCGGGACGCGATTCCCTCCGCGCAACCGAATGCAGGTACTTTCCGAAGCACCCATGCCCGGAAAGAACCTGCACCAGCCGGAAGGAAAGGGTCCCGTGCTGCCTCACCGCCCACTCCTCAAGGACCGGCTGGAGCGCCTCCACGGTTCGGAAACCGGCACGTGGAGCCTCCAGCCGGGACCTCCACCGGGCCATGATGTCCCGGTGGGCCTGACTGCGCCAGGCGCGCAGTTGTTCGGGCATGGGGCAAGAGCCCCCAGCCCGGACCTCCGCCGCCTGCCAGTAAACGTCGGCGAGTACTTCCGCATCCAGATCCCACGGGGGAGTTCCGGCCAACGCGCACGCCGCATCGGTGGACACCGTGCGGTAACCGCGTATGGCCCGGACCGCCATGGTTCGTTGGGGTCTCCACAAACGAACCCTATTCTGGGCGGACAGGGTCTCCGCCCACACGGGCGCGCCGTAAAGCGCCATCGACCGTACCACCCCCATGTAAAGCCGTCGGCTTGAGGCACTGGGACCGCCAAGGTTCGGCAAGAGCCGACCCAGGGCGGCAGCAGCAGCCTCAAGTTTGGGCACAAGGATGCGAAAATGCTCGTCGAAGAGCCATCGCCCATCCAACACCAACCCCAGATATTTCATCTGGGGGCGTATCGGTACGAGGACCGAGTTGACGACCAAGGAGGCGCCAGCGGGTGGACCGCGACGGGGCCCATGAAACAACAGGGCCTCCGTCTTTTCAAGCGCCACTCTCAACCCCAGCGCCTCGATGCGCCCGACCATTCGGGAAACCCCTAGGGTGGCCAGGCGCGCCGCCTCCTCGAAATTCCGTGCCCGGGCTGTGACGAGCGTGTCGTCGGCGTAACAAAGTACGCTGAGCCCGGGTGGGAAGTTTCCTCGCAGGGCCCAATCGTACCCCATGTTCCACAAGAGCGGTCCTAAGACCGACCCCTGAGGAACACCGCACGACATTGCCCTGCGCCTCACTTCTCCTTCACGATCCTCGTACAGGACACACCGGCCTTGCAAATAGTCGGCCACCAGCTGCCTCAGGTAATCGGGCACTCCATGGAACCGGAGCGCCTCACCGATGCAGCCGAATGGCAGAGTATTGAAGGCGTTGGCGATGTCAAGCGATACCGCCAATAAAACCCCGCCGCCGAGGACTGCCTCCTCAGCCGCGGCCCTCAGACGCAGAATGGCATCGACCGTCGAACGCCCGGCACGAAAGCCGTACTGGGCATCGGACAGATCGGGGCCGACCTCGCGCAAATGGTGGACGATACGGGTAGCGAGAATTCTCTCAAGCAACTTCCCCGCCTCGTCCAGCAGCACGATAGGCCTGAAGGCCGCGACCGAATCGGGAGATCTACCCGGCTTCGGTAGGAGAACCAGCTTCCCGTTTTCCAACAGTCAGGGAACCGTCCGGACGCCAGGCAAACGTCGAACAGCCCCCTGAGGCGGTCTCCCATGTGGTTGAGGACCAGGGCCAACACTCGGGCAGGAATCCCGTCAGGCCCGGGGGCGGTACTCTTCGAACGAATCCGAAGTACAGCCGCCCCCACCTCCGCCTCCGTGACGGGCGGAACACTGGGCTCGGCCTCCCGGTCGTCGGTCTCAGAGACCATTGCCGGTGGCGTGTGCTCCGCACGTTGCGGGAATAGGGCCTCAACCACTTCCACGAGGAAGCTGGGCTGGAGAGTCTCTGTAAGGGGGGGGCCCGACGAGCGAAGCTTATTCAGCGCCGCTCGGTAGGGGCGACCCCAGGGGTCACGATCTAGACCCTCCAGCATCTCCTGTCTCGCCGTCTCCTTCGCGCGGCAGATGGCCAGCTTGAATGCGTCCCTCGCATTGCGATACGTTTCATACAGCTGGTCCTCCCTCTCTACGTCGCGGTGACGCCGTCGACTGTGGGTGTATATTCTCCGGGCACGAATACAGGCCGCACGGAGTTCCGCCAACTCTGGGGACCACCAGTAGACCTCCTTCCTCGGAGGACGACGTCGGAAACGTGGCATGGCCGCATCGCAAACCTGCGTAAACGCATCGCGAATACGGACAGCCGTGACGTCGATGTCCTCGGTCGGAGGTGGTGAGGACGACCACGATTGAACGATAGCCGCCTCCTCCAGCAGTTCCCTGTCGAGTCGACCCACAGCCCACCGCGGGAATCGGGATTGTCTGCCCGCCGCGTGACCCCTACTGGCGCCCTGGGACCGGGAGAGCTCAAATCGGATATACAGGTGATCCGAGAGCGTCTCAACCTCAGCCAGTACGCGCCAGTTCCTTACGCGTGCTTCGATACCAGGGGTAGCGAACGAAAGGTCCACTATCGACCCCCCCTGGCGCCGAACGCACGTATTGGTGGTGCCCCTGTTCAGCAAACAGAGGCCCACCGCAGCTGCCCATTCTTCCACCGCCGTTCCGCGAGCGTCCGTCCTGGGAGATCCCCACGCCAAGGATTTGGCGTTAAAATCCCCCAGCACCACGACGTGGCGAGGTGCTAGCCGCCGTATCGAGGCTTCCAGGCTAGCCAGGAAAACCTCAAAATCAGCCAAACTCCGGTTTGGGGAGAAGTACACGCCGTAAAGCGTGAGTCCCCCCCAGTCGGCAGCAACATATCCCGTACCCTTATCTCGAAGCGACAAGGGCGGGGAATGGAGCGCAGCGGAGCTGACGATGGCCACGGAGCCGTCCCGGTCACCCATCCAATTCGGACGAGGAGGAACGTAATAGGGCTCCGCGGCTACGGCAACAGCAATCGACCACTCTGCCATGGTTTGCAGGAAAAGATCCTGCGCGCCGGCAGAATGGTTGAGATTCGCCTGGAGGAGGGAAAAGCACTCACTGTCCATTATTGGACTCCGGTACTACATCCTCCTCCATTCGCGCTGCATCCAAGCCCGAAATACGCATTTCTGCGCACTTCGTGGGCCTGGCGACTCTAACGCCTTCCTCCCCAGCAATAATCCCTCGCAGCTTCTCAGCAAAGAAGTCCGCGTTTTTGCCTCCGTCCGGGCCCGGGAACTCGAGGATCCGAGCTCCCGTCTGCGAGGGCCGGGTGGTAGCACCCAGACCCGCGAGGTCGGAGGCGGTGAGATTTCTCTTCACCGACGCGAAGATCTCCGCATAGGAGACCCCACGCTCCTGTGCCTCCGGCGACACCGTGACAACCACGGCGGCCGTTTTCGGCACTTGGAGCTTAGGCTTCTTAGCCACGACTGTTTGGGCAGCTGCATTTGGGGCAGCCTTCTTCCCCTTTCTTCTGCGCCGCGACCTTTTGCTCACCTTCTGCCAGCCCTCGTCAGCGGGGACGAGGGGGGCGGGGGCAGGTGCGGGCGCAGGGACACGAGCCTTCTGGGCACGTGGAGCGACCGACAGCGCGGGAGATGGTGCCGCCGTCAAAACCTGGGGTGGCTGGGGGCCTCCCCGGGACTGGGCTGGCGTCCTCTCGACCGCTGGAGGGGCCGTAGCTCGTGCCGTCTTCTGCTTGGGCGCAGACGCCGCGCGTGTCGCGTAGGTCCCAACGCGTCCCCCGGAACAGGGTAGTGGCGTCGGAGCGGTAGCCGTGTACGGCTTTGCGACCGGCGGTGTGCGGGAGGTCGGCACCGGAGGCAATCTTGCCTCCAGACTCCCGATGCGGGCAGCGATTTTCGACTCAAAAGAGCCCATCAGCTGCCGCAACTGCGCCTCAATACCTCCGGAGGAGGGTGTTGGCTGCGTTTTCGCAGGACTGGCCAAAACAGCCCGCGATGAACCGGGTCTAGAGGAGGCTAGGTCGGCCCGCAGTCTGGCGAGCTCGGCGCGGAGCTCCGCCATGTCCGACCGCAGAGTGGCGTTCTCTGAGCGCAACTGCTGTATCTCCCTGGTGGTGGCTTCCGTGCGACCGGCCAGGTCGTCCACCACTACGAGCAGTTTAGCGCCCGCCTCCTTAAGGCCGCGCACAAAGGGGCCCTTCAAATTAGTGGATTTGGTAGCCACCTCGTAAATCGCGGCTACCGCATCCCCGGCCCTCGCCTTGAGTTCCGACGTAGTAGGAGGGGATTCAAGGTCCCCCCCCGACCGTTGGTCCTCGGCGAGGAGCTGCACCACCCGGTCTTCGGCGGTGCGCTCTCCCTCTGTACGCGTCCGCAGGTATTTCTCCCTGCTGGAGAACACAGAGCTACTAGCTCCTCCTCTGTGGGCAGTTGGGATCTTGCTGGGAGTCTGGGGGACCCCCGGCATATCCTGTAGCGGCGAGCGGCTACGCTTCTGGGAAGCCCAGAGCCTGCCTGATTGCTCGCCGCCCACTGCACTTTCCTCGTGGACTTCAATATCCTCCATTACGTCCACGTCCGTAATGGAGGACTCTGAAGCGGTCACAGACCCCGTACGCGGGACTTTAGGCAGCAACGGGGACGGACCCCCACTCGCCTTAGCCCGACTCGGTGTCTTGCGACCCTTCTTTGAGCCTGCAATGCGACTCGATGTTCGAAGCGCGACCTTCGCGCTTTTCTCGGTGCCGGATTTACCGCTCGGCACAGGGCGGGTGCGTCGTTGGGTGTCCCCCCCAGAGTACGCGGGACTGCCGAAGCCGACTGGCTTCGGGAGGGATTCCCCGAGCGAAGTGCGCTCGGGACCCTCCTGGGTAGATATATATGTATTAACCACCGACATAATGTTGAGTTTCGAGACCTCCGTCTGGGTAGCCCTCGGGACTGAGATCCCCTCAGCCATTCATCCCATTGCCGGGCACCACAAGCGTGGGATTAGGGTATTTTTTAAAGGGGTTTACTTCCCCGCAGCCCACAAAGCGTGGGCCCCCGGTCCTGTCAATTCAGGATTACGGGTCGGGCCGGTCGGTGGTCTGCATCAGACCATGTCCGCCATCTGTAAACAGATGGTGAACCCGCCGCCCCTCGCCCTTCTTCAGAAAGGCCCAGGGATGGACCAAAACCTCCCCTGTTTGCCCGGCGGCAATGCAAAAGCAAAAGCACGCCGAGCCCGCCACATCACTCCACTGTTTCCCCCCCAGCAGGAAACAAAATAAAACATAAAAGAAAAAGAAAAGCAAATTGTAAAATAAAACGGTAAAAACCAAAACAAAAGGTGTAAAAATAAAGGTATAAAAATAAATATTGGAATAAAATAAAATAAATAAACCGAAATAAAACAAAAGAAAAACAAAATAAAATAAAACAAAATAAAACTAGAGGGGCACAGGGAGAACGCCCCGAGTTGCCCGAATACGGGCCCCTCTCTTTGCCAGAACATTAGCCGTCCGGCGATCAAAAGTGATCACCGTCCGTTGCCCAGGGTGCACCACGAGGAGGTTTTCCGGCACTTAGCACCCCAACCTAACCTTTTTTTTTTTTTTTTTTTTTTTTTTTTTTTAAGGCCGTAAAAAATGCCTAACGCACACCTCCAGCACCCGGGGCAGACGCTGGAGGTAGTGTGGGACCTGCCCCCACTAAAAAATCGGCCGTGTACCGTCGCGCCACCTGCGCGAACGGGCCGCCGGAATCTGCTATACCATCGGCGGCCAATTCAGTGGCAGTGCCCGGCGCGGCGAGATGCCGGGCACTCCTACTCCGGCGGCGTCCTGGGGTACACTGCAGGACGCCGACGTCGCGGAAGGCTACGAGTGGGGGGAAAAGGCCCCGTCAACCCCCACCCGCGGCCCCACCATTAGGGCGGCATCAGGCGCAGATGGTCGCGCCGACGCCGCCCGGTTCGCCGGCGACGAAGCGGATCAGCAAGGGAGTCCTCCTCCCTGCGTCGCTCCGCCGCCTCCTTCTGCGAGATGACGTCCTCGCAAAAGGATGCGACCGCGTTCCAAGACGTCTCGCTGCGGACCATAGATGACACCACGGTCGGCAGCGAGAGGTCACGACCCACCACTGCGGTGAGGACTCGACGTTGCTGCTCCCAGGCAGGGCACTGCTCGAGAGTGTGCTGCGCCGAGTCCTCACCGCAATCGCAGTGATGACAGTCGGGACGCGATTCCCTCCGCGCAACCGAATGCAGATACTTTCCGAAGCACCCATGCCCGGAAAGAACCTGCACCAGCCGGAAGGAAAGGGACCCGTGCTGCCTCACCGCCCACTCCTCAAGGACCGGTTGGAGCGCCTCCACGGTTCGGAAACCGGCACGTGGAGCCTCCAGCCGGGACCTCCACCGGGCCATGATGTCCCGGTGGGCCTGACTGCGCCAGGCGCGCAGTTGTTCGGGCATGGGGCAAGAGCCCCCAGCCCGGACCTCCGCCGCCCGCCAGTAAACGTCGGCGAGTACTTCCGCATCCAAATCCCACGGGGGAGTTCCGGCCAACGCGCACGCCGCATCGGTGGACACCGTGCGGTAACCGCGTATGGCCCGGACCGCCATGGTTCGTTGGGGTCTCCACAAACGAACCCTATTCTGGGCGGACAGGGTCTCCGCCCACACGGGCGCGCCGTAAAGCGCCATCGACCGTACCACCCCCATGTAAAGCCGTCGGCTTGAGGCACTGGGACCGCCAAGGTTCGGCAAAAGCCGGCCCAGGGCGGCAGCAGTAGCCTCAAGTTTGGGCACAAGGATGCGAAAATGCTCGTCGAAGAGCCATCGCCCATCCAACACCAACCCCAGATATTTCATCTGGGGGCGTATCGGTACGAGGACCGAGTTGACGACCAAGGAGGCGCCAGCGGGTGGACCGCGACGGGGCCCATGGAACAACAGGGCCTCCGTCTTTTCAAGCGCCACTCTCAACCCCAGCGCCTCGATGCGCCCGACCATTCGGGAAACCCCTAGGGTGGCCAGGCGCGCCGCCTCCTCGAAATTCCGTGCCCGGGCTGTGACGAGCGTGTCGTCGGCGTAACAAAGTACACTGAGCCCGGGTGGGAAGTTTCCTCGCAGGGCCCAATCGTATCCCATGTTCCACAAGAGCGGTCCTAAGACCGACCCCTGAGGAACACCGCACGACATTGCCCTGCGCCTCACTTCTCCTTCACGATCCTCGTACAGGACACACCGGCCTTGCAAATAGTCGGCCACCAGCTGCCTCAGGTAATCGGGCACTCCATGGAACCGGAGCGCCTCACCGATGCAGCCAAATGGCAGAGTATTGAAGGCGTTGGCGATGTCAAGCGATACCGCCAATAAAACCCCGCCGCCGAGGACTGCCTCCTCAGCCGCGGCCCCCAGACGCAGAATGGCATCGACCGTCGAACGCCCGGCACGAAAGCCGTACTGGGCATCGGACAGATCGGGGCCGACCTCGCGCAAGTGGCGGACGATACGGGTAGCGAGAATTCTCTCAAGCAACTTCCCCGCCTCGTCCAGCAGCACGATAGGCCTGAAGGCCGCGACCGAATCGGGAGATCTACCCGGCTTCGGTAGGAGAACCAGCTTCCCCGTTTTCCAACAGTCAGGGAACCGTCCGGACGCCAGGCAAACGTCGAACAGCCCCCTGAGGCGGTCTCCCATGTGGTTGAGGACCAGGGCCAACACTCGGGCAGGAATCCCGTCAGGCCCGGGGGCGGTACTCCTCGAACGAATCCGAAGTACAGCCGCCCCCACCTCCGCCTCCGTGACGGGCGGAACACTGGACTCGGCCTCCCGGTCGTCGGTCTCAGAGACCATTGCCGGTGGCGTGTGCTCCGCACGTTGCGGGAAAAGGGCCTCAACCACTTCCACGAGGAAGCTGGGCTGGAGAGTCTCTGTAAGGGGGGGGCCCGACGAGCGGAGCTTATTCAGCGCCGCTCTGTAGGGGCGACCCCAAGGGTCACGATCTAGACCCTCCAGCATCTCCTGTCTCGCCGTCTCCTTCGCGCGGCAGATGGCCAGCTTGAATGCGTCCCTCGCATTGCGATACGCTTCATACAGCTGGTCCTCCCTCTCTACGTCGCGGTGACGCCGTCGACTGCGGGTGTAGATTCTCCGGGCACGAATACAGGCCGCACGGAGTTCCGCCAACTCTGGGGACCACCAGTAGACCTCCTTCCTCGGAGGACGACGTCGGAAACGTGGCATGGCCGCATCGCAAACCTGCGTAAACGCATCGCGAATACGGATAGCCGTGACGTCGATGTCCTCGGTCGGAGGTGGTGAGGACGACCACGATTGAACGATAGCCGCCTCCTCCAGCAGTTCCCTGTCGAGTCGACCCACAGCCCACCGCGGGAATCGGGATTGTCTGCCCGCGCCGTGACCCCTACTGGCGCCCTGGGACCGGGAGAGCTCAAACCGGATATACAGGTGATCCGAGAGCGTCTCAACCTCAGCCAGTACGCGCCAGTTCCTTACACGTGCCTCGACACCAGGGGTAGCGAACGAAAAGGTCCACTATCGACCCCCCCTGGCGCCGAACGCACGTATTGGTGGTGCCCCTGTTCAGCAAACAGAGGCCCACTGCAGCTGCCCATTCTTCTACCGCCGTTCCGCGTGCGTCTGTCCTGGGAGATCCCCACGCCAAGGATTTGGCGTTAAAATCCCCCAGCACCACGACGTGGCGAGGTGCTAACCGCCGTATCGAGGCTTCCAGGCTAGCCAGGAAAACCTCAAAATCAGCCAGACTCCGGTTTGGGGAGAAGTACACGCCGTAAAGCGTGAGTCCCCCCCAGTCGGCAGCAACATATCCCGTACCCTTATCTCTGAGCGACAAGGGCGGGGAATGGAGCGCAGCGGAGCTGACGATGGCCACGGAGCCGTCCCGGTCACCCATCCAATTCGGACGAGGAGGAACGTAATAGGGCTCCGCGGCTACGGCAACAGCAATCGACCACTCTGCCATGGTTTGCAGGAAAAGATCCTGCGCGCCGGCAGAATGGTTGAGATTCGCCTGGAGGAGGGAAAAGCACTCACTGTCCATTACTGGACTCCGGTACTACATCCTCCTCCATTCGCGCTGGCGGCGGTGTGCGAGGGGCAGCCTTGGCCGATTGGCTACCCCCCGGGCGTGGCTTTTGAGCCTGCGGGGGTTTGCACCCCTCCCGTCCCATGAGGTGATTGGCAGGCAAATTGCCCGCCGCACACGCTGGACAGTGGGGGGCAGCGGAACAGTCCGCCGCCTTGTGCCCCGGGCGACCGCAACGGAAGCAGAGTCCGCCGCAGTCGAAGCAACTATTGCATTTTGGACGCATATGTCCCGTCGCCATGCACTTGAAGCAGCGCGCGGGTCTCGCCGGCAGGATCGTAACCCTGGCGGCGCTGAAGCCCACGAGCAGCCTCCCCGCATCGGCCAATAATTTGGCCGCGGCAACGGGGCACTGCGCCCACACTGCAAAGGCGCCTCCGGGGCCGGGGCGAATGGCGCCGACCCTGATGGAGTCGGGAGCGCATTGGGTCCTAGTCCCAATAGCCTCCCGAACGTCCTGAGCCGTGACCGAGTCATCCAAGCCCGAAATACGCATTTCTGCGCACTTCGTGGGCCTGGCGACTCTTACGCCTTCCTCCCCAGCAATTACACCCCGCAGCTTCTCGGCGAAGAAGTCCGCGTTTTTGCCTCCGTCTGGGCCCGGGAACTCGAGAATCCGAGCTCCCGTCTGTGAGGGGCGGGTGGTTGCACCCAGACCCCCGAGATCGGAGGCGGTGAGGGTGGTCTTCACCTTCGCGAAAATCGCCGCATAGGAGACTCCACGCTCCTGTGCCTCCGGCGACACCGTAATGACTACGGCGGCCGTTTTCGGCACCTGGAGCTTCGGTCTCCTGGCCACGCCTTCTCGGGCAGCTGCGCTTGGAGCAGCCTTCTTCCCCTTACGTCTGCGCCGCGACCTCTTGCTCACCTTTTGCCAGCCCTCGTTGGCGGACGCGAGGGGGGCGGGAGCAGGTGCGGGGGCAGGGGCAGGGGGGGCACGAGCCTCAACCTTCTGGGCGACAGAAGGGGCGGGCGATGGTGCCGCCGTTGAACCCTGGGTAGGCTGGGGGCCTCCCTGGGATCGGGCTACAGGGGCCTGGGCTCGTGCCGTCTTCCTCTTCGGCGCAGACGCCACGCTTGTCGCGTAGGTCACGACGCGTCCCCCGGAACAGGGTAGGGGCGTCGGAGCGCTAGCCGTGTACGGCTTTGCGACCGGCGGTGTACGGGAGGTCGACGCCGGAGGCAGCCTTGCCTCCAGACTCCCGATGCGGGCAGCGATCTTGGACTCGAAAGAGCCCATCAGCTGCCGCAACTGCGCCTCAATACCTCCAGAAGAGGGGGAAGGCTGCGTCCTCGTCGGATTGGCCGACACAGTCCGGGATGGACCTGCTTGGGACCGGTTTGGGGCAAAGTCAGCCCGCAATCTGGCCAGCTCGGCGCGGAGCTCCGCCATGTCCGACCGTAGAGCTGCATTTTCAGCCCTAAGCTGCTGCAACTCTCTATTCGTGGCGTCGGTGCGATCAGCCAGGTCGTCCACCACCACCTGCAGCTTAGCACCTGCCTCTTTGAGGCCGCGCACAAAGGGGCCCTTCAAGTTCGTGGATTTGGTAGCCACCTCGTAGATCGCGGCTACCGAATCCGCGGCACTCGCCTTGAGTTCCGCCGTAGTGGGAGGGGATTGTAAGTCTCCCCCCGACCGGCGATCCTCGGCGAGGAGCTGCGCCACCCTCTCCTCGGCGGAGCGCTCACCCTCCGTGCGCGTGCGCAGGTATTTCTCCCTGCTGGAGAATATGGAGCCACTGGCCCCTCCCCTACGCGCAGTAGGAATTTTGCTAGGGGTCTGGGAGACCCCCGGCACCTCCTGTGGCGGCGAGCAGCTGCGGCCATGCTTCTGGGAAGCCCAGAGCCTGCCTGACTGCTCAGCTACACCTTCCTCCCTTGTCTCAGTGTCCTCCATTACTTCAAGGTCTGTAATGGAGGACTCCGATATGGTCAGAGACCCTTTGCGCGGGACTTTAGGCGGTAACGGAGACGGACCTCCACTCGCCTTGCCCCGACTCGGGGTCTTACGACCCTTCTTCGAAACCGATTTGCGGTTTGATGTTCGCAGCGCGACCTTCGCGCTGTTTTCGGTGCCGGATTTACCGCTCGGCACAGGGCGGGTGCGTCGTTGGGTGTCCCCCCCAGAGTACGCGGGACTGCCGAAGCCGACTGGCTTCGGGAGGGATTCCCCGAGCGAAGTGCGCCCGGGACCCTCCTGGGTAGTTAAAGAAGTATTGACCACCGACATATTGTGAGTTTTACGACCTCCGTCTGGGTAGCCCTCGGGACTGAGATCCCCTCAGCCATTCATCCCATTGCCGGGCACCACAAGCGTGGGATTAGGGTATTTTTTAAAGGGGTTTACTTCCCCGCGGCCCACGAAGCGTGGACCCCCGTTCCTATCAATTCAGGGTTACGGGTCGGGCCGGTCGGTGGTCTGCATCAGACCGTGTCCACCATCTATAAATAGACAGCGAACCCGCCGCCCCTCGCCCTTCCTCCGAAAGGCCCAGGGATGGACCAAAACCTCCCCTGTTTGCCCGGCGGCTATGCAAAAGCAAGAGCCAGCCGAGCCCGCCACTGTTTCCCGGTGTTCCCCTCCAGGAAAACAAAACAAAACAAAACCAAAACAAAAGAAATATAAAAATAAAAGTGTAAAATGTAAATAAGTGTAAAAATAAAACATAAACCGACTATTGAAACAAAAGTAAATAAAACAAAATAAAACAAAAGTAAAAAATAAAATAAACAAAATAAAATAAAACAGAAGGGGGCACAGGGAGAACGCCCAGAGTTGCCCGAATACGAGCCCCTCTCTTTGCCAGAACATTAGCCGTCCGGCGATCAAAAAGTGATCACCGTCCGTTGCCCAGGGTGCACCACGAGGAGGTTTTCCGGCACTTAGCACCCCACCCCAACCTAACCTAACCTAACCTAACCTAACCTTTTTTTTTTTTTTTTTTTTTTAAGGCCGTAAAAAATGCCTAACGCACACCTCCAGCACCCGGGGCAGACGCTGGAGGTAGTGTGGGACCTGCCCCCACTAAAAAATCGGCCGTGTACCGTCGCGCCACCTGCGCGAACGGGCCGCCGGAATCTGCTATACCATCGGCGGCCAATTCAGTGGCAGTGCCCGGCGCGGCGAGATGCCGGGCACTCCTACTCCGGCGGCGTCCTGGGGTACACTGCAGGACGCCGACGTCGCGGAAGGCTACGAGTGGGGGGAAAAGGCCCCGTCTACCCCCACCCGCGGCCCCACCATTAGGGCGGCATCAGGCGCAGATGGTCGCGCCGACGCCGCCCGGTTCGCCGGCGACGAAGCGGATCAGCAAGGGAGTCCTCCTCCCTGCGTCGCTCCGCCGCCTCCTTCTGCGAGATGACGTCCTCGCAAAAGGATGCGACCGCGTTCCAAGACGTCTGGCTGCGGACCATAGATGACACCACGGTCGGCAGCGAGAGGTCACGACCCACCACTGCGGTGAGGACCCGACGTTGCTGCTCCCAGGCAGGGCACTGCTCGAGAGTGTGCTGCGCCGAGTCCTCACCGCAATCGCAGTGATGACAGTCGGGACGCAGTTCCCTCCGCGCAACCGAATGCAGGTACTTTCCGAAGCACCCATGCCCGGAAAGAACCTGCACCAGCCGGAAGGAAAGGGACCCGTGCTGCCTCACCGCCCACTCCTCAAGGACCGGCTGGAGCGCCTCCACGGTTCGGAAACCGGCACGTGGAGCCTCCAGCCGGGACCTCCACCGGGCCATGATGTCCCGGTGGGCCTGACTGCGCCAGGCGCGCAATTGCTCGGGCATGGGGCAAGAGCCCCCAGCCCGGACCTCCGCCGCCCGCCAGTAAACGTCGGCGAGTACTTCCGCATCCAAATCCCACGGGGGAGTTCCGGCCAACGCGCACGCCGCATCGGTGGACACCGTGCGGTAACCGCGTATGGCCCGGACCGCCATGGTTCGTTGGGGTCTCCACAAACGAACCCTATTCTGGGCGGACAGGGTCTCCGCCCACACGGGCGCGCCGTAAAGCGCCATCGACCGTACCACCCCCATGTAAAGCCGTCGGCTTGAGGCACTGGGACCGCCAAGGTTCGGCAAAAGCCGGCCCAGGGCGGCAGCAGTAGCCTCAAGTTTGGGCACAAGGATGCGAAAATGCTCGTCGAAGAGCCATCGCCCATCCAACAAACCTAACCTAACCTAACCTAACCCAGGTTTTGACAGGGCACGGTGGGTTCTCCGAGTACTTGAATCGATTCAAGTGCAAGGAGAGCCCATCGTGCATCTGCGACCCAGTAAAGGGAGAAAATGTCGTCCACGTGCTGACGGAGTGTCCTGCGTTTGACAAAGATAGATACAGTATTGAAAGAGAAATAGATATGGAAATAAAAACAGACAATATTAATAAAATAATGATGAGTGATCAAAGACAGAAATTTATAAACTATTGTAAAAATGTGGCGGGTAGAGTAGTGAAAAGAAACAAATAGAAATATGTGTAAAATAATAAATAATATAATATAGAAGCACGTAGTAAATAGTAAGAATATTGTAAAAGTGAACTGGTGGCGGGTAGAATAAGAAAGGACATGTAAAAAATGCTGTATGTAATAACAACAACTCTAATAAAGTTAGAGGTAAAGTAAACAACACCCTGAGATGGCGGGTGCCTTTACTAATTTAATTAAAAAAAAAAAAAAAAAAAACCTAACCTTACCTAACCTAACCTAACCTAACAACAGACAGACAGACAGACAGACAGACAGACAGACAGACAGACAGACAGACAGACAGACAGACAGACAGACAGACAGACAGACAGACAGACAGACAGACAGACAGACAGACAGACAGACAGACAGACAGACAGACAGACAGACAGACAGACAGACAGACAGACAGACAGACAGACAGACAGACAGACAGACAGACAGACAGACAGACAGACAGACAGACAGACAGACAGACAGACAGACAGACAGACAGACAGACAGACAGACAGACAGACAGACAGACAGACAGACAGACAGACAGACAGACAGACAGACAGACAGACAGACAGACAGACAGACAGACAGACAGACAGACAGACAGACAGACAGACAGACAGACAGACAGACAGACAGACAGACAGACAGACAGACAGACAGACAGACAGACAGACAGACAGACAGACAGACAGACAGACAGACAGACAGACAGACAGACAGACAGACAGACAGACAGACAGACAGACAGACAGACAGACAGACAGACAGACAGACAGACAGACAGACAGACAGACAGACAGACAGACAGACAGACAGACAGACAGACAGACAGACAGACAGACAGACAGACAGACAGACAGACAGACAGACAGACAGACAGACAGACAGACAGACAGACAGACAGACAGACAGACAGACAGACAGACAGACAGACAGACAGACAGACAGACAGACAGACAGACAGACAGACAGACAGACAGACAGACAGACAGACAGACAGACAGACAGACAGACAGACAGACAGACAGACAGACAGACAGACAGACAGACAGACAGACAGACAGACAGACAGACAGACAGACAGACAGACAGACAGACAGACAGACAGACAGACAGACAGACAGACAGACAGACAGACAGACAGACAGACAGACAGACAGACAGACAGACAGACAGACAGACAGACAGACAGACAGACAGACAGACAGACAGACAGACAGACAGACAGACAGACAGACAGACAGACAGACAGACAGACAGACAGACAGACAGACAGACAGACAGACAGACAGACAGACAGACAGACAGACAGACAGACAGACAGACAGACAGACAGACAGACAGACAGACAGACAGACAGACAGACAGACAGACAGACAGACAGACAGACAGACAGACAGACAGACAGACAGACAGACAGACAGACAGACAGACAGACAGACAGACAGACAGACAGACAGACAGACAGACAGACAGACAGACAGACAGACAGACAGACAGACAGACAGACAGACAGACAGACAGACAGACAGACAGACAGACAGACAGACAGACAGACAGACAGACAGACAGACAGACAGACAGACAGACAGACAGACAGACAGACAGACAGACAGACAGACAGACAGACAGACAGACAGACAGACAGACAGACAGACAGACAGACAGACAGACAGACAGACAGACAGACAGACAGACAGACAGACAGACAGACAGACAGACAGACAGACAGACAGACAGACAGACAGACAGACAGACAGACAGACAGACAGACAGACAGACAGACAGACAGACAGACAGACAGACAGACAGACAGACAGACAGACAGACAGACAGACAGACAGACAGACAGACAGACAGACAGACAGACAGACAGACAGACAGACAGACAGACAGACAGACAGACAGACAGACAGACAGACAGACAGACAGACAGACAGACAGACAGACAGACAGACAGACAGACAGACAGACAGACAGACAGACAGACAGACAGACAGACAGACAGACAGACAGACAGACAGACAGACAGACAGACAGACAGACAGACAGACAGACAGACAGACAGACAGACAGACAGACAGACAGACAGACAGACAGACAGACAGACAGACAGACAGACAGACAGACAGACAGACAGACAGACAGACAGACAGACAGACAGACAGACAGACAGACAGACAGACAGACAGACAGACAGACAGACAGACAGACAGACAGACAGACAGACAGACAGACAGACAGACAGACAGACAGACAGACAGACAGACAGACAGACAGACAGACAGACAGACAGACAGACAGACAGACAGACAGACAGACAGACAGACAGACAGACAGACAGACAGACAGACAGACAGACAGACAGACAGACAGACAGACAGACAGACAGACAGACAGACAGACAGACAGACAGACAGACAGACAGACAGACAGACAGACAGACAGACAGACAGACAGACAGACAGACAGACAGACAGACAGACAGACAGACAGACAGACAGACAGACAGACAGACAGACAGACAGACAGACAGACAGACAGACAGACAGACAGACAGACAGACAGACAGACAGACAGACAGACAGACAGACAGACAGACAGACAGACAGACAGACAGACAGACAGACAGACAGACAGACAGACAGACAGACAGACAGACAGACAGACAGACAGACAGACAGACAGACAGACAGACAGACAGACAGACAGACAGACAGACAGACAGACAGACAGACAGACAGACAGACAGACAGACAGACAGACAGACAGACAGACAGACAGACAGACAGACAGACAGACAGACAGACAGACAGACAGACAGACAGACAGACAGACAGACAGACAGACAGACAGACAGACAGACAGACAGACAGACAGACAGACAGACAGACAGACAGACAGACAGACAGACAGACAGACAGACAGACAGACAGACAGACAGACAGACAGACAGACAGACAGACAGACAGACAGACAGACAGACAGACAGACAGACAGACAGACAGACAGACAGACAGACAGACAGACAGACAGACAGACAGACAGACAGACA
The DNA here is from genome assembly GCA_945859575.2 of Herminia tarsipennalis. Taxonomy (NCBI): domain Eukaryota; kingdom Metazoa; phylum Arthropoda; class Insecta; order Lepidoptera; family Erebidae; genus Herminia; species Herminia tarsipennalis. The sequence goes on from CAMAOI020000005.1 coordinate 62,988, forward strand.
GACAGACAGACAGACAGACAGACAGACAGACAGACAGACAGACAGACAGACAGACAGACAGACAGACAGACAGACAGACAGACAGACAGACAGACAGACAGACAGACAGACAGACAGACAGACAGACAGACAGACAGACAGACAGACAGACAGACAGACAGACAGACAGACAGACAGACAGACAGACAGACAGACAGACAGACAGACAGACAGACAGACAGACAGACAGACAGACAGACAGACAGACAGACAGACAGACAGACAGACAGACAGACAGACAGACAGACAGACAGACAGACAGACAGACAGACAGACAGACAGACAGACAGACAGACAGACAGACAGACAGACAGACAGACAGACAGACAGACAGACAGACAGACAGACAGACAGACAGACAGACAGACAGACAGACAGACAGACAGACAGACAGACAGACAGACAGACAGACAGACAGACAGACAGACAGACAGACAGACAGACAGACAGACAGACAGACAGACAGACAGACAGACAGACAGACAGACAGACAGACAGACAGACAGACAGACAGACAGACAGACAGACAGACAGACAGACAGACAGACAGACAGACAGACAGACAGACAGACAGACAGACAGACAGACAGACAGACAGACAGACAGACAGACAGACAGACAGACAGACAGACAGACAGACAGACAGACAGACAGACAGACAGACAGACAGACAGACAGACAGACAGACAGACAGACAGACAGACAGACAGACAGACAGACAGACAGACAGACAGACAGACAGACAGACAGACAGACAGACAGACAGACAGACAGACAGACAGACAGACAGACAGACAGACAGACAGACAGACAGACAGACAGACAGACAGACAGACAGACAGACAGACAGACAGACAGACAGACAGACAGACAGACAGACAGACAGACAGACAGACAGACAGACAGACAGACAGACAGACAGACAGACAGACAGACAGACAGACAGACAGACAGACAGACAGACAGACAGACAGACAGACAGACAGACAGACAGACAGACAGACAGACAGACAGACAGACAGACAGACAGACAGACAGACAGACAGTACATAATACTGTATCTATCTTTGTCAAACGCAGGACACTCCGTCAACACGTGGATGACATTTTCTCTCTTTACTGGGTCGCAGATGCACGATGGGCTCTCCTTGCACTTGAATCGATTCAATTACTCGGAGAACCCACCGTGCCCTGTCAAAATCTGTTTAGTTAGTGGGTCTATGCTTATCTTTTTGATGATGCTGAAGGCATCTCTTGCATCTGGCAGGAATACTTTGGTTGGCCCGCTCGTTTCCCTCAATCCCTGCATGTGCTTTTATCCAAAATAATTTTATTATTTTGCCCTGGCTTTGAATGGACTTAATGCTAGCTCGGATTTTTACTGCAAGTGGATGAAGAGAAACGCCGTTCACGACCGCTTCTATTGCAGATCTAGAAAATACTGCAGGGTGTTTCTACTTTGAGGGCTTGCTGCGTCGCTTCCGATAGAGCCAACAATTCCGCCTAGTATACGATACAGAAATGTTCCAGTTTCAGCTTCTTTGTTCGAGTCTCTACGTCACCGTTCCAGATGGACAGTGCCGCACCGACCCTACCCTGAATTTTACTTCCACCCGTGAAGATTTTAACTTGGTGACTGTTGTGCTGGGCCATTTCTGCATCGTTCCTCAGGCATATGAATTCTAGCCCTATCTGGTCCGCGGGATGTGGCATTTGCGTGTAAGGGTTTGGGTCTCCATTTCCCTATCGGACAGTAGTTCCCGGGAGAACCCTTTCTTTGTTTCAAAAAGTAAGGCCGCTTCCCGGACTCTGATGTCGAGGGGGAGCAACCCGGCCAATATAAGGACCGAGTTGAGAGACATCGTCCTGTACGCCTTCGTGATTTTTTGTGCAAACCCTCTTTGTACTACGTTTAAGCTCTTCCTGACACCCATCTTGTTTGAAGCTGGCGCCCATACATTCGACGACCGCCGTGTAAATTGTTCTAGTTATTTCAGGACTGAGGCCCCATTCCACTTTTGCCGCTCTTGCAAGCTGTTTATAGAAACCGATGGCTTTGGCGCATACGTTCGACACGTGTGTGTTAAATGTGAGTTTATCGTCCACCGTGAGCCCAAGTATTTTCATTTCCCTTGACAGCCGAATGTCTACTCCGCCCATGGTCAGGATTGGGTTGTCTTATTTCAATTTGTTTGTTATTACCATACACTGTGTTTTCTGTGGTGCAAATTTAAGTTTATTTTTGACTACCCCATCCTGAACATATTCGAGGGCGGCATTCGCCCGACCCTGTATTTCCAGTGCCGTTTCGCCCGAGATAATCAGCACTACGTCATCCGCAAATGCTTGACAATAAAGTCCCTGGCTATCAAGCTCCTTTAACAGCGGGTCCAGCAAGAGGTTCCAGAAAGTTGGACCCCCTATCGATCCCTGCACTTAGTCGTTTTTTAAGGTATTCCGCTCCGGCATATCGGACTCTCACCCTTCTATTTGACAGGTAGCTGTCGACAAGACGCCTCAGGTTCACTGGGCATCTCGTCTCGGACAAACTGCATTGTATGGCGGGCCACCACGCCGCATCAAAGGCCCCCTCTATATCTAACGAGACCAGTACTGTAATCTTTTTGACTTTCAGTTGTTCGCGGATATATTGCGTCATGACGTAGAGGGAGTCCTCGGTGCCACGTTGCGGTGTGAAACCATATTGGCGCTGGCTCATGCTGAGAACAATATGCCATCTTATGCGCCTGACAAGCATCTTCTCTAAAATCTTCCCAGGCAAAAGACCGATCGGCCTGTACGACTTGGGATGCGAGTAGTCATCCTTTCCCGGCTTTCGCAAGACCACAACAGATGCATCCTTCCACGCTGCCGGAAATACTCCGAGGCTCAGGCATCTGTTTGCAAGTGCCAGTAACAGCTCCGGCTCCTGTGCGATTACGGCTACGCAAATGTCGGCTGTGAGCCCATCAGCTCCGGGTGCCTTTTTTGGGTTGTAGCTGGTGGCGGCCCACTGCAGTTCTAGCAACGTAAATGGTCATAATTCATCATTTGATAAAACTTTGAACGCCTATAACACACGAGCTATAGGTCGTAGCCCCACCATGTTTGTACTCAAACTTCTTGTTTTGATGAGATCTATGTGATTACGGTGCCAAAACTTTAAACGTCTACATCTTACGAACTATGGGGCGCAGACCCACCTTGCTTGTAATTTAACTTCTTGTTTTGAAGAGATCTACGTGATCGCGGGGTCAAAACTTTAAACGCCTATATCACACGAACTATAAGTCGTAGACCCACCATGTTTGTACTCAAACTTCATGTTTTGATGAGATCTATGTGATCACGGGGTCAAAACTTTAAACGCCTACATCTGACGAACTATGGGGCGCAGACCCATCTTGTTTGTACTTAAACTTCTTGTTTTGACGAGATCTATGTGATCGCGTGGTCAAAACTTTGAACGCCTATATCACACGAAGTATAGGTCGTAAACCCACCATGTTTGTACTCCAACTTCTTGTTTTGGACTCCGCGATCACGTAGATCTAGTCAAAAGAAGAAGTTTGAGTACAAACAAGATCGGTCTGTGCCCCATAGTTCGTAAGATATAGGTGTTCAAAGTTTTGACCCCGTGATCACAGATCTCATCAAAACGATAAGTTCAAGTATAAACAAGGTGGGTTTGCGCCCTATAGTTCGTAAGATATAGGCGTTCAAAGTTTTGACCTCGTGATCACATTGATCTCGTAAAAACAAGAAGAGAACAAAAAGGTAAGATATACACGTTTAAAAACGACACAATTCAACATTATTTTTGTCCCCGTGATCACGCGTCGAAGCACCGTTAACAGAGACACTTAGCGTTTTAGGGGAAAAAAATTAAAATCAAAAACATGCCTGCTTAATAAACACGGGGATTTTTGTTAAATGAGTCTTTTTTTATTTTTGTTTTATTTAATACTTTTAGTGGTTAGTTGAAAGACGTAACGTAATAAGTGTACCTAACTACCGAAAATTTAAGTGAAAATAGTTGATAACAAACTCTAAATCGCTATATGTATATCCTATACGATTATTTTATGTAAAAAAGATTTAAGAAACCTCATAATGATTTTAAAATACATACACGATGATACCCCACAAGCAGGGACCGTTCGGATACTCGTTGAAAGGATTTTTGATAGGGTTTTTTGGAGCGCTTAAAAAAATATACCCGTTTATACGGCTTACACCTTGAAAGGGTTCAATAATACCCCTTCCGAACGGGTTACCGCTTATAATACCCTGTAACACGGTTCGAACGGGTAAGAGCCTATCCGGCTCCAGACATAGTAACATAAAATCTTTGTATTTGACTTAGTTTGGAAATTGCATAACTACGACTGTACGTGGCCACTACGACTGGGCGTGCCGCGGGGCCTCTTTGATGCACGAACGGCGCGGCACGCGGCGTGCCTACCGCTTGATTTGTAAATATTGAACTGATAATATTAACTTGGCGCAAGACCGACTGGTCGATTGAGTTCTTCTTCGGTCGTTTCGATTTTGATGGATTTTCGTCCTAAGTTCTGCAGGACCGTGACTAGGTGCATGACCGTTTCGTCGATCCTGCGCCTAGTCCCTCTTCGGTCATGTCGATTTTGATGGATTTTCGAGCTGTGTAGGACTGTGATACTAGGCGCAGTCTGTCTGTCTTTTAGATTACATACTTGCACTTGCACCAATACTACAGTACGATCAACGTAACTAGGCCGTTCTGAAGTCAGCCAACAGTGAAGTTCGCGCAGGTACAGTCGCTAAGAAAATTATAAACACGGAGCACGTTTATTTTATAATATATTGTTTTCTTTTTTTTACTTTTGTTATTTAAACACAATATGTATACATTCTAATAGACAACGGGTCTATGAAATTGTTTATTATATTATCGAAATAATCGTGTGAATCATTTAAGGGTAAAGAGGTACCTTAATTATTATCCGACGTTTAGACCGTATTGCAACGATCGAACAATCGTGGTCACGGGTAGACAGATGCAGCTCATAATCGTGTGAATCATTTAAGGGTAAAGAGGTACCTTAATTATTATCCGACGTTTAGACCGTATTGCAACGATCGAACAATCGTGGTCACAGGTAGACAGATGCAGCTCAGAGTCGCTCACGTATATAATGTAAGCGTTTTCATGGTGACCACCTGCTTTTCTGTTTCATGAAAATGGTGTATGCAGCGCTTGATCACACCTTGGTCAAAATTATCCAGTCCCGTGATTGGTTAAGCCCTGTTTCTTGATTTCCCAGGCGTGCGAAAAATAGAAAGCCTTTCATTAGATTTTTCTTCCGATAAAATCCGACGCACCGTCCTCTCGGATGTCCCGATAGCCTTAGCTACTCTGCGCTGTACGGCGTTTATATCTGTGACACCTTCATCCTTTTCCTTCTTCATAAATTGAGCAACGTTAAATATAATTTTCCGTGCCTGGCGACGAAGGACGGTATTCCTTCTCGGCATGTTTAAAATTGTTCAAAAAGAACAAACAATAATCACTCAGGTGGCGCTAGTGCCGTCAGTAATGTCAGCTCCGCGTATTTTAATCGATTAAAATTAAATAACTTACCATAAACCGTGAATTAAAGAATAAATTCATATCTTCATACTACTATACTCAAGCACAAACGTTATCTTGGTGAATGTTTAACAGAAAGTGATAAAAACGGACATCTAAGTTTTTGTGATAGTGCACCCGTGTAATGTTTGTTTCCATAGTGAAAGACGTAATTATATACCTAAGTAATAATACAAATCTGAGTGCAACGTTAATACATTCAAAAGACCTACTTGCTGTTTGTAAACATTATCACAAGTGACAGTATTACTTACATATTTACGTTAGAAAAACGAACACTCAGTTCCCGCCAAAAGTTTGTTTACACCACGAACCCGCCAAAATGTTAATAATATCTTAATTCGTGGAATCGGTCGCTATTTACACGTTCGTGCACGCAAACTACGGCGCATCGGTTACGCACACAAGCTCGACAACGCACCTGCTTGTGACCTTCGACCTCATGACCCCAAACGCACCTGCGAGCGTGTGACGTCATTTTCGTAACAACGAACTATGCAATTTTCGATAAACTGTATTAAACAGTGTCAAACTTAGAATAATAGTGCGCGTGTTGTCCGACAGTAAAATCCCTTTATTACCTACCGTACAGTACTCCCAAATTAATAATGCACATGCAGATCTTCGCTAATTGTCGTATTCCCGGAAACACTCGAATCATGGAATCGTAAGAGCCCTAAACAAGGCATTTGCATTTTGCACCTTGTTTAAAAGAGATAGGAGTCAATATCATGTGTGCACAATCGAAAACAAATCGGGCGTTCGGCAGCTGTCGCCGGTCAGCGAAATGTCTGTCAGTCGTCTTTATATATTGGTAGTGACTGCACGTGTTCTCTATTTGTGGAAATATATAGAGCTGCTATTACACACCCTTCTTGGTAAATATAATTTCAACATTAATTAGCTTATTCAGATTTAAATAGTATATTTTGAAAAAAGGAAAATAAATAACATATTTCACGTTTTTTTAATATTAAAAAAATAAAATACCTACATTAAATACATATTAAGTACTAGAAAAACATTTAAAAAATGAGATTTATTTAAATTAAATAAATAGATAAACATGCATAAAAAATATATACCTAACTCTGCCCATGCCATTTTCTTTCAGACGAATTCTTCCAAAATGGATAAATTTAAACGTGGAAAACCGCTTAATTCACAAGCACGGCAAATGGTATTTAATGTGTACCTTTATTTCTTAAATGAAGCCAATGTTTTCAACAGAGACCATGATGGTTATTTTAAAAAAATTCAAGACCGTGTTACAAAAGCTACAGGAATTTCGCGACGAACTTTGAGTAATATCTTAAACGAAAAAAAACATAATCAATCAAAGAAATTTTCTACACCGAAAAAAGGAAGACCTAAAAGTAGATTTCGGCTGGTACTTGATGATTTCGACTACTGTGTTATTCGTAATATGATATACAATTTTCAATTGACGCTGAAAGAACTCCCAACTGTAAATAATTTAAGAATAAAGTTGATCGAAGCTATTAATTTCAAAGGCTGTGCCGAGACTTTAAGGTTGATCTTGAAAGACATGGGGTTTAGGTTTCTGAAAACTGATAATAACAGACAATTACTTATGGAAAAACATGATATACGCCTAAAAAGGATCAAATATCTCAGAGAAATACAACAGCTGAGGAGTTCTGGTAGAAACATAGTATTTATGGACGAGTCGTATGTGCACACATCACATACTAAGGGTAAAACTTGGCAAGATAGCAACAAAAAAGGTATCAAACAACCCATTTCCAAAGGAGAGCGAATAATTATTGTACACGCAGGCAATGAAAAAGGCTTCGTCCCAGGGGCTCTAATGTTACATAAATGTGTCGACTCAGAAGGTGACTATCATAAAGAAATAAACGCGGAACGTTATCAAACTTGGCTACGCAATCAATTGATTCCCAACTTGCCTCCTAATAGTGTGTTGGTAATAGACAACGCCCCATATCATAATAAGCTGTCTGTGAAACCACCAAACTCAAACACATCTAAACCACAAATGACAGCTTGGTTACAACAACACAACATTCCGCATGACCCAAAGAAACTGAAACCCGATTTGTATAAAATTATACAAAGATACAAAGAAAATTACACAGAATTTGCCATTGACCGTATAATGGAGGAACATGGGCATAAAATTATACGATTGCCACCATATCATCCCGATTTTAACCCTATTGAAAATATTTGGTCCCAAATAAAGCAACACGTGGCCAAGAGAAATATTGCAATGACTGTGACGTCAGTTAAAGATGCTATATTAGAAAAAATCAATAAAATAGGACCAGAAGAATGGAAAAAAGTTTCTGATCATGCGGTTCAATGCGAAGATGAATATAGAAAATTTGAGCCAAGAATCGATAGTTATTCCGATAAACTGATTATTTACACAGGTGATAGCAGTGAGGAAAGTGTAAATGAACAAGAGCATAATGAAACTTCTGATGAATCTGCGATGTCGGGAATAGAGGTCTTCCTCGATTCTGATTAATTTTTTTATAATTGTATTATTTTTCTGGAATGATTAGTGCTGTAAACAAATTTGAACTGAGATTTTGATTATATTTTATGTAAACCTCTATTTGAAAACGTTTTTTTCTCCTTCTAATAAAACCTTATGTTATTTAAACCTTTTCCTCCATAATTACACCAACTTCGGTAAGACACTTGAAAACTAATCACTCCAACAATGATTGTAGCGTTTTCGCTATTTACTTACATGGAATTATCGAATCAAATTTCGTTACAGGTAAATCAAATCTGTTTTAGCACAAAACACATAATATATAAAATTAGGCATAGAGAAATTGCTCTTAACCACTCTATATAAATATCGTCTTTCGACGCTCGGGTAATACGACCGTTGCCGAACAATGACGAAGATTTCCGAAGATTTCTATGCGCATTATTACTTTTGGAGTACTGTACATGTGTACAAAAATGGGAGATAAATACCAAAATATGACCTTGCGCAAAAAAGACACTAACGCTATCTCCGAAATAAAAGAACTCACTGAGACAATCTCCAGATTAACCGGCGAATTTTCATCTCTGAAAACGAAACTGGATGTCACAAACTCGTTATGCCACTGCTACGATAGGATGGATGAACTTGTGCGTAATATAACCGCTAATGAAACCCGCCTGAAAAATCTGTAGAAACGTGATCATGAAGTTGTGACTTTTAAGGGAACCGTGCAACACCTTCAAAACGAACTTAACGTTCAGGCCCAACTCAATTTACGTAACGAGATAGAAGTTATCGGAATCCCGGAGAGCAATGGTGAGAATTTACATCATATTATTAAAGTAGCGGCTCAAAAAATCGGAGTCCCCCTAGAGGAAAACGACGTAGACTGGGTCATTCGAACTGGACCTCGCCATACCGCCGTGCAACCAACTCTACCTCAAGGTGGCAACAAAATACCGCGGCCGGTTATCGTTCGGCTTCTTAGACGACATAAACGCGACCAGTTTTTGAAAGCAGCCAAAGTGAGAAGATCCCTAACCAGTACAGATTTAGAGATAACTGGTACACCTGTGAGGCTGTACTTCAATGAAAGGCTCACTAAAGAAAATAGGAATTTATTTCGCGAGACCCGAACCCGTGCAAAGGAACACGGTTTTGCCTTTTGCTGGTGTAGCCAGGGGTCCATTTACATCAGACAACGCGAGGGAAAATCTGCGATACTCATCCGGTCACAACATGACCTGGATCGCATACTGCCTCCCTTGATAACAACAGCTCATAGAAGTTGGTCATCTTTTTTCATATATAATGCAGCAGAGCGATCTTTAAACGTACTCGTGAGTAATATTTCCTACGAAAGTATTCGTATTTTTTATAATTATTTACTTTTATTTTTAAGATGTTTTATTTGGACTGCCTCTGTGGCGCGGTGGGAGTCTATCCGACTGCTACGCAAGAGGTCGTGGGTTCGATCCCCACCCAGGATAAAACTTTGTGTGATGAGCACGATGGTTTATTCTGTGTCTGGGTGTTATTTATCTATAATATGTATGTATTTAGACATATATAAGTATGTTTATCAGTTGTCTGGTTTCCATAGTACAAGCTCTGCTTAGTTTGGGATCAGATGGCGTTGTGTGAGTTGTCCCAAGATATTATTATTATTATGTATGTCGTTTCCATATCACGGGACTATGGAGTCCCGGTCATTTGGGAGGCGTGCGTGGGGCCGAAGCCAACACGTAGAGGCCCGTTAGACACTTTAATCTAAAGGCTATGTGACACAAACCGGCGAATATCGTTGTATACACTATATAAATGTACCCAACGACATTCCCCGGTTAGTGTAAAAACTATTGTCAAAAAGTGGTAGCTAAGACACTGGATTATGGAGGTGATGTGTTAGTGGAATGGTTAGCTGGTACTTTTGAAGGACTATGGCGCCTGCCCTGCAAGCACATGGTAAAAACACACGGACAAATGGGCAGGCGGTGACTCGCCACTCACTAGATGGGCCCCCTTCTGGCCGCCACAGGCTTACAGCCAAACAAGCGACAGGGAGCAACATGGGTGTGAGCAGCTTGGGGTGTCGAGCGGTGCGGCGCCGGTTTCACCATAACGAAAAAGGCCCGTGAGCGGGTTTCCCCGTAGTATCTTTATTAGCAAAAGGATTAGGAAACCCATAAATTATAGGAATTTAAAAGGTCCCCGTTGCTAATAAGCGTTTAATTTAGGCGCAGGTAAAAACGGCACGGTTTGGTCGTGGTATAACCAGCATTCATTTTAATCAAGCGTGTCAGGCCGAACCGCCCCTATGGCCAGATGAATTATATACTATAGGTTTGTTTTATATACCCGTAACGGATACAGTCTGTCTGAAGTGATAGTGCCCAAACGGATGCTTGTACGTAGGTACGTATCTTTTTAGATCTTTTGCAGGATTAAACATGAACGGTTTTCAGCCGTATTTGGCGAAAATCTCTTGAGTTTAATCAGCTCTGCAATAAATACATCTTCGCCCAACATGACAGATTCAGATAATTTCACATGGACGTGAGCGTACAAGCTCTGGCGACCTCCCTCTGGCCGGCCGGTTAAGACAAGACAGAGTTGAGAGTCCTGCGGGCGCTCTTGGTGTTCCACTCCCACCGGCCAGAGAAGGCAAGCGGGAGACGAGGCCCTGACCGACTCTCTGAGGTATCGGGACCGCAGTGTCGCCACGCACATTCAGCTCGCCACAAAGCTGCCCTGTGGTTTGTGTACTCTTATTTCACTCTCATGAGACATTTTTTATTGGTGTCATAAGGATTTCAAGAGCTGCCACTATGCCCTCAGAGTGTTGCGTTAATCTCATATAGGGAGACAACGACTAGCCCCGAGGGGTTTATTATTATTATTATTTGTTTAGAATTTATATTTTTATTTCTAGAATTTGTAATTAAATTGAGGTTTAACTATTTCATGTGTACTAATACATTGTATCTATCAATACTAACACACACTACCTTGCCGTGTAAATTCCACAAGATATTATACAGTTCACAAAACAATAATGCTAAATCTCAACGTAATATATTATATAAAGATTTTAATTTTTATATTCCATTGAAATTCGAACACAGACAATTATTCAGTAAACGTATGAGATCAAATTGGTTAACTAGATGGTGGTTGGTATTGGTTAAATATACATTTTCTTATAGAAGAATAATCTTTCCACATGAATTACAAAATGATTTAGACTCTTTAAAAATAAACTGTTATGTTGTAACTGAAATAGGTAAATGCAAGGATTACATTAGCAACGATCATAATTTTAAATTAATTGCCTTCAATATTAGAAGCATTCATAAAAATTCTAGTCGCTTTGAAACGTTTAAATATTATTTACGACGTAATAATTCTAACTGAATGTTGGCTTAATAATACTGCCACTATCCCTATATTGAATGGATATGATGTGTTCAAAACTAACATTATTAGTAACCAAAATAGCGGCGTAGTAGTTTACGTAAAGGATATCTTGAACGCGGCGGTATCAGAGCCCACAGTCGATGATGCGAACTGTCTTTGGATCAAAATCCATAAAACTGTTAATATATTTGCCATATATCGATCACCGTCTACCCAAAACATTGATAATTTCTTATTGTCTCTAGAAACACTTTTCGGAAATAAAAATGGGTTACCTACGATACTCGCCGGTGACATTAATATCAATATCATGAACACAAATACTCAATCGTTAGAATACCAGTGCTTCTTGTCTGAACATGGTATGGTTCCAGTAATAACAGAACCCACACGAAATGATTCGTGCCTCGACCATATTTATATATCAGGGTTTTTAGGAAACATTACTCCAAAAGGTATTATTTGTCAATCTGATATCACTTATCATTATCCTGTTATAGTTGGCCTTGATCTCAATAAAAACAAGCCACTTAATAGATTAAGCCGAATTATATCAAAAATAAATTTAGAAGCTATTAAAATAGAGCTCACTAAAGTTGACTGGTTAAATGTTCTTAACCATAATAATGCCAATGAAGCAACTAATAAATTTATGGACATTTTGACAAACATAGTAGGCAAAAATACCCATGATGTCAGGCTCAGCAGAACGCAACATAATCTGAAACCCTGGATCACCCCAGGTCTCATTAGATGTATGAAACATAGGGATCGTCTTCATCAAAGAGCAAATCTTGAGCCCGACAATCATATATTAAGGCTATCTTATACAAGATACCAGAACTTTTTTGTAAATCTCCTACGAAAACTTAAACTACAGTATGAAACCCAGAAAATTAAACTAAATCAAAAAAACCCTAAGAAGCTTTGGCAATCCATAAAAAGATTTTGTAACCTCGCTAGCAGTAACAAAGACCCAACTGAATTACTGACACCTGATAATGTGGAATCATCTCTTGACCTCTGCAACGAACATTTCTCTACCGTAGGACAACGGCTTGCAAATACCATTCTCACCAAAACTAACACCACCGAAAACGAACTCGCTAATTCAATCATAGTTGATAGCACACCCACGGATTCTTTTTTCATGACTCCTACAGACCCCGAAGAAATTGAAAGCATGATTTTTCAATCATGCTTTCAATTTCTTCGGGGTCTGTTGAGCCTTCAGGTTGAAAAAGCGCCCGGTATTGATGGCTTAACGAATTCCTTAATTAAATATATTAAAGATACTGTAGTAACACCCCTCACACATATATATAATCTAAGCCTCTCGAGTGGTATATGTCCGACAACTTGGAAAGTTGCGTCTGTTACCCCAATTCATAAAAGTGGACCTAAAAACTGTATTGAAAACTACAGACCAATTTCATTACTGAACGTTTTCTCGAAAATGCTAGAAAAAATAGTAAACAATAAGCTAAACAAATTCTTAGACAGTAGAAACATATTATCCTCGCGACAATTCGGTTTCCGGAAAGGTAAAAGTACTGAAGATGCGGTAGCCCTGCTTACATCAATAGTGGCTTCTAGGCTTGATAATAAACAATGTTGTATCGGTGTGTTCCTTGACCTGACCAAAGCCTTTGACACAGTCTCCGTTCCGATACCCAAAAAGAAAATGTCTTATATGGGAATAAGAGGTTTATCCTCCGAGTGGTTTAAAAGCTATCTGACGGAGCGGAGTCAGTGTGTGAGGATTGGTGGGTCTCTGAGTACACCAAAACCTCTGACATTTGGTGTGCCACAAGGCAGCATATTGGGTCCCACTTTATTCACTCTTTACATTAACGATATACACTATGCCCAAATTGAAAATGCCGAAATAGTATGCTATGCAGATGACACCGCAATAATTTTTCACGGAAACTCGTGGACTGAGGCCCTATCTTTCGCTGAACATGGCATGGCAAAGATTCATAAATGGCTGCAAAACAACCTTCTCACTCTGAACACCTCCAAGACTCAATATATATGCTTTCACAAAACTGGCGCATCAGCCCCTCCAACACAAACAGTAATAAAAACACATTATTGTGATGGTAATACCTGCACTTGCGAATCACTAAGTAGAGCCGTTTTTGATAAATATCTTGGGGTTTTCATTGATGAGAAATTATCATTTAAAAAGCACATCGAGGCATTATCGGCCCGAGTTCGGAAGCTTATTGGGGTTTTCAAACATCTACGAAGCATAACTGGTACGGAAACCCTTAAAATTGTATATTTTGCTATATGCCAATCGATTTCAACGTATTGTGTCACATGCTGGGGTGGAGCAGCCAAGACTACGTTACTCCAAATTGAAAGAGCACAAAGGTCTGATTTAAAAGTGATGCAAAAGCCGTTCCGTTATCCAACAACCCAAGTTTACAGAGAAAGCAACGTCCTCAGCGTCAGACGACTATATATTCTAAAATTATCTGTTTCGACGCATAAATCTGTGTTATCATCGAATGAGTACACAGCACTAATTAAGCGTAGGACTTTTCGTCTACCAAAACCATCAGATAATACAGTTTTTGCTCAACGGTTTGGGTTGTTTGCAAGGGTACGTATAATACTGTCCTCAAGTATTGTAACATAAAAGATAAAACATCATATGAAGCAAAGACAATCATAACAAACTGGTTATATACACTAACTTACGATGACACTGAAGAGATCTTACAAATTATAGCATAGATGTGAATTGGTATGTATTGCTATAATATACTTATTAATTTCATTTATATATCTATCTCTGAACCTAGGAGATACCTTTTACAGAGATATATTTAATTTTTGTTTTTTTTTTTGTTTTGTATAATTTTATTTCATAATTTAAATGTTTCTTGTGAAAATACTATAAAAAATATGAATGTAACAATGGTAGATACTCGTAATTAGATACGAGTTAAGATAGGTCTCCTCGATACAGGCTAGCCTGGTGAGAAGACCAACAGTAACACAGCAGTAAATGTCCACCCAGCTTTAGACTAAGAATGATTCTATGTTTGCAAATAATGTAATACTGTATCTATTGCTGCAATAAATATATTTTCATTTTATTTCATTTTTTATAACAACAAACAAAAACACTAATAAACTTAACACGAAATAATAACAATAACAGCAAACAAAAACACTAATAAACTTATCAAGAATTAATAACGAAAACAATAACAACTTTGTAACCGACTATACGGAGAGAAAGAGAGCAACGCGAACAACCAATGAGAGCCGACGAGTAACTGAGAGAGCGAAAGCGTGCATCATCGCTAGAGATGCGCCTTTTCTATTCGCTTCGAAAGTTATAAACTTCATTTATGAAACAATTGTTCTATTTAAATCGATTAAAAATTAAAGGTAAAATTGTTTTAAAAAAAAAATATGTAGGTACGTCATTTTATTTTGGTCATATTCAAATTAAATCGTAAAGTACTAACATTCTTTTGAATATAAAAGCCTAAGATATTTATCTTTCGATAAATACAAAGTAAAATGTGTATATTTATATAAATACCCAACTATTTTAATAAAATGAAGCCAACGTACTCTGCGTGACAGACGCGGGGTGACAGCCATTTTTGTATGGAATTTTGTAGATAAAATGGGTAATTTCTATATTTCAAATATGTATTTCTTAGAAAGATGCGTATTTTTTTGTGTTGTAATAGGTATCTAGTTATTTTTGTAAAGAACCACAATAAAAAAGCACCATATGACACTATGTTTGATAATCTATAGTATAGCAATAAATTAAAGACAATAAATCAATTTAAGCTACTTTTTATACCATTACTAATGAAATATAAAAGAGTGATACGAATATAATTAATTACGAAAGTAATCGATAATCGAGTAATAACGTAAATGAAAAAGTGCACAACAGATATGTGCACCCTCATCTCTAGCTTAGTAACCGCCCGCGCACGCCGCAGTTTTGTCCCTAAAAAGCGCATCTGCGCAGCCTGTTGCGACTTACTTCAGTCAGGCCAAGATACGTTGATCGTACTGTAGATAATGTATGGAACAGAAAGCATTGCATACCCGTAGAGCGATTAGGCGCAGGATCGACGCATCGGTTCTGCGCCTAGTCATAGTATATAGGACGAAAATCCATCAAAACTGAAATTACTTTAGAGAGCTTAGGCGCAGGATTGACGAATCGGTCTAACAGTGTGGTCCATTTTCGAGTTATGAACAAATTTATAAAAAAAAGGACATTAACGCGAAAAATCGAAAAATACTTGCATCAAAGCTAGACAATGTATGGGACAAAGTATAGATTTAAACCGTCGATCGAAAAATGGC
>CAMAOI020000007.1:0-2500 GCA_945859575.2 Herminia tarsipennalis
TAACCTAACCTACGAACCTAACCTAACCTAACCTAACCTAACCTAACCTAACCTAACCTAACCTAACCTAACCTAACCTAACCTAACCTAACCTAACCTAACCTAACCTAACCTAACCTAACCTAACCTAACCTAACCTAACCTAACCTAACCTAACCTAACCTAACCTAACCTAACCTAACCTAACCTAACCTAACCTAACCTAACCTAACCTAACCTAACCTAACCTAACCTAACCTAACCTAACCTAACCTAACCTAACCTAACCTAACCTAACCTAACCTAACCTAACCTAACCTAACCTAACCTAACCTAACCTAACCTAACCTAACCTAACCTAACCTAACCTAACCTAACCTAACCTAACCTAACCTAACCTAACCTAACCTAACCTAACCTAACCTAACCTAACCTAACCTAACCTAACCTAACCTAACCTAACCTAACCTAACCTAACCTAACCTAACCTAACCTAACCTAACCTAACCTAACCTAACCTAACCTAACCTAACCTAACCTAACCTAACCTAACCTAACCTAACCTAACCTAACCTAACCTAACCTAACCTAACCTAACCTAACCTAACCTAACCTAACCTAACCTAACCTAACCTAACCTAACCTAACCTAACCTAACCTAACCTAACCTAACCTAACCTAACCTAACCTAACCTAACCTAACCTAACCTAACCTAACCTAACCTAACCTAACCTAACCTAACCTAACCTAACCTAACCTAACCTAACCTAACCTAACCTAACCTAACCTAACCTAACCTAACCTAACCTAACCTAACCTAACCTAACCTAACCTAACCTAACCTAACCTAACCTAACCTAACCTAACCTAACCTAACCTAACCTAACCTAACCTAACCTAACCTAACCTAACCTAACCTAACCTAACCTAACCTAACCTAACCTAACCTAACCTAACCTAACCTAACCTAACCTAACCTAACCTAACCTAACCTAACCTAACCTAACCTAACCTAACCTAACCTAACCTAACCTAACCTAACCTAACCTAACCTAACCTAACCTAACCTAACCTAACCTAACCTAACCTAACCTAACCTAACCTAACCTAACCTAACCTAACCTAACCTAACCTAACCTAACCTAACCTAACCTAACCTAACCTAACCTAACCTAACCTAACCTAACCTAACCTAACCTAACCTAACCTAACCTAACCTAACCTAACCTAACCTAACCTAACCTAACCTAACCTAACCTAACCTAACCTAACCTAACCTAACCTAACCTAACCTAACCTAACCTAACCTAACCTAACCTAACCTAACCTAACCTAACCTAACCTAACCTAACCTAACCTAACCTAACCTAACCTAACCTAACCTAACCTAACCTAACCTAACCTAACCTAACCTAACCTAACCTAACCTAACCTAACCTAACCTAACCTAACCTAACCTAACCTAACCTAACCTAACCTAACCTAACCTAACCTAACCTAACCTAACCTAACCTAACCTAACCTAACCTAACCTAACCTAACCTAACCTAACCTAACCTAACCTAACCTAACCTAACCTAACCTAACCTAACCTAACCTAACCTAACCTAACCTAACCTAACCTAACCTAACCTAACCTAACCTAACCTAACCTAACCTAACCTAACCTAACCTAACCTAACCTAACCTAACCTAACCTAACCTAACCTAACCTAACCTAACCTAACCTAACCTAACCTAACCTAACCTAACCTAACCTAACCTAACCTAACCTAACCTAACCTAACCTAACCTAACCTAACCTAACCTAACCTAACCTAACCTAACCTAACCTAACCTAACCTAACCTAACCTAACCTAACCTAACCTAACCTAACCTAACCTAACCTAACCTAACCTAACCTAACCTAACCTAACCTAACCTAACCTAACCTAACCTAACCTAACCTAACCTAACCTAACCTAACCTAACCTAACCTAACCTAACCTAACCTAACCTAACCTAACCTAACCTAACCTAACCTAACCTAACCTAACCTAACCTAACCTAACCTAACCTAACCTAACCTAACCTAACCTAACCTAACCTAACCTAACCTAACCTAACCTAACCTAACCTAACCTAACCTAACCTAACCTAACCTAACCTAACCTAACCTAACCTAACCTAACCTAACCTAACCTAACCTAACCTAACCTAACCTAACCTAACCTAACCTAACCTAACCTAACCTAACCTAACCTAACCTAACCTAACCTAACCTAACCTAACCTAACCTAACCTAACCTAACCTAACCTAACCTAACCTAACCTAACCTAACCTAACCTAACCTAACCTAACCTAACCTAACCTAACCTAACCTAACCTAACCTAACCTAACCTAACCTAACCTAACCTAACCTAACCTAACCTAACCTAACCTAACCTAACCTAACCTAACCTAACCTAACCTAACCTAACCTAACCTAACCTAACCTAACCTAACCTAACCTAACCTAACCTAACCTAACCTAACCTA
>CAMAOI020000007.1:7500-18243 GCA_945859575.2 Herminia tarsipennalis
ACCTAACCTAACCTAACCTAACCTAACCTAACCTAACCTAACCTAACCTAACCTAACCTAACCTAACCTAACCTAACCTAACCTAACCTAACCTAACCTAACCTAACCTAACCTAACCTAACCTAACCTAACCTAACCTAACCTAACCTAACCTAACCTAACCTAACCTAACCTAACCTAACCTAACCTAACCTAACCTAACCTAACCTAACCTAACCTAACCTAACCTAACCTAACCTAACCTAACCTAACCTAACCTAACCTAACCTAACCTAACCTAACCTAACCTAACCTAACCTAACCTAACCTAACCTAACCTAACCTAACCTAACCTTTTTTTTTTTTTTTTTTTTTTTTTTTTTTCGTGTGGAAAATCGCCGGATACCACCCCATCGAGGGCACGACGGAATGGTTATGTCGGAGTCGAACCGACTAAAAACCACACGGTGTTCCTTCTGCGGGAGGTCTTTAAGGTCGCGGTCAGGGTGACTCTTGCGAAAAATTCCTCGACCCTCGACAGACCATGGCTGCCGTTTGGATGTATGGCTGCCTCGTCTTGATAAATAAGAGGGGTTCCTTGCCCCTCACCTCATTCTGTAGAGAGGCGCGCGTGGAACACGACGCGCCGCCGTCTCGGGCCTGTTCTGGTCGAGTGGCCTGGTGCCCTCCAAGCCACTCGCAGGCCAGCACTCATGGGGGCTGGAGGTCGTTGCGTTGCCTCCGGCGCCCGGTGCGTCTGCTGCGGGATGGGAGTGTGGTGCTGTTCTCCCTGTTCCTCTCCGCCGCTTCCTTTGCGTTCATCACCGCCTCGCAGAAGGCTGCGGCAGACTCCCAGGCGCTTTCGCTCATAGTGATCGCTTGTGCGAGGGTTGGGAGCGTAATTATGCTGGCGCCGATATTCATCGCGAGATCTTGGCGCTGTCCCGCCCACGCTGAACATTCCGCTAGGGTATGCAGCGCCGTGTCCTCGCGGCTGTCTTCGCAGTGGTGGCACTCCGGTGTCGGCTCACGGCCAATGCGACACAGGTACTTCCCGAAGCATCCATGCCCCGATAATACCTGCGTCAGCCTGAAAGTTAGGGCCCCATGGCGCCTCTCCAGCCACTCTTCTAATATCGGTGCTAATGCAGACACCGTGGCGTGACCCGCTTTTGGTTGCGCCAATCGCGCTCTCCAGTCGTCCAACAACGTTTCTTTAAGCAGCGCCCGCTGCACCGATATCTCTTGCGGGACTGGGCGCAGATCATTCACCTGTGCGTTTTTGCGCCAATTATAGAGTCCTGCAAGGACTTTGGCCTCTAGGTCCCAAGGAGGGGATCCGGCCAGGAGGCTTGCCGCTTCGAACGATATGGTACGGTACCCTCTTATGACCCTGACAGCCATCGCTCTTTGTGGCCTGTGAAGTTCTGCCGAATTGCGTTCCGTCAGGTCATTGGCCCACACGGGAGCACCGTACAGTGCCATCGAACGAACAATGCCCGTGTATAGTCTGCGAACTGATGTGTCGGGCCCTCCTAAGTTGGGCAATAAACCTGCGAGCGCCCCTGCCGCTTTTATCAATTTTGGGGCCAGCCCGCGAAGATGTGGCCCGAAGTCCCAGCGGCTGTCGAGAACGAGTCCCAAGTACTTCAGCGTTGATTTTACGCTGATGCGGATGCCTCCCACTGTGATATTCAATTCGGGGGGTGGCCGATTTCGAGGTCCGTGAAACACTATTGCCTCGGATTTGCTAAGGGCCACCTCCAAGCCCAGTCGCCGGATTCGAGTAACTATTTGAGCGACTCCTGCTGTGGCTAGTATTGTGGCCTGCCGATGCGTTTTCGCTCGTGCCGTCACCAGTGTGTCATCGGCGTAACAAATAACACTAACGCCGTGTAGTAGTGTACCTCGGAGTACCCAGTCGTATCCGATGTTCCAAAGGAGCGGTCCGAGAACTGACCCCTGTGGAACACCGCATACCATTTCTCGCCGGACGGTTTCTTCATGGCCAGAATAGATGATGGCCCTTTCCGATAAGTAATTGCCGACAAGTCGCAACAAGTAAGGCGGCACCTGGTGATAACTTAGTGCCTCTCTAATACAACTCCAAGGAAGCGTGTTGAAAGCATTGGCGATATCCAAGGACACCGCCAGGATGACTTCGCCGCAGGACATAGCTTCTTCAGCCAGGGCCCTCACGCGCAAGATGGCATCTACGGTAGAGCGTCCCCGGCGGAAACCGTATTGGTTGTCGGCAAGATTCGGCCCCAGCGTATTTAAATGCCCGACGAGACGGTCGGCGATGATACGTTCGAAGAGTTTCCCCATCTCGTCGAGCAGCACTATAGGCCGATATGCAGACGGAGACTCTGCTGGGCGTCCCTCTTTGCGCAAGAGGACCAGCTTCCCCACCTTCCACGTCGTAGGAAACTGGCCTCGCTCGCAGCACGCGGTGAGGAGCTCCCTTGCTTGTGGCTCCAAAACTTGTAGGGCCAGGCCTAATGCTCGGCCGGGAATGCCATCCGGGCCAGGCGCGGTGTTCTTGCCGAGCATCTTCTTAACCGCAGCACTGACCTCAGCTTCGGATATTTCCGGAACGTTCCCAACATCATCCTCTGGAGCTAGTGAGGGTAGCGCCATAATGGGTGGTGGGTGTGCCGCATTGGAAGGAAACAAAGTGTTGACCACCTCCTCTAAGAATTCCGGCTGGAGACTTTGGGTAAGTGGAGGCGCCCACGGGCGAATCTTGCCCCGTACCATACGGTATGGGCGACCCCACGGGTCTCGATCCAAAGTTGCCAGAAGTTCTTCTCGGGCCTGGATTTTCGCCGTTTTAATTGCCGCTTGAAGGGCCTTTCTTGCGGCTCGGTATGCGTTGTATAGTTCGGCCTCTACGGCAGCTGAATCAGGAGAACGTCGTCGTCGTCTGCGGTGCCTCGTATACTGGCGTCGCGTTGTAACGCATTCCTGACGTAGATGCGCGATTTCTTGCGACCACCAGTACACTTGTCGCTTCGCGCGTCCGGGGCGAACTCGCGGCATTGCCGCGTCGCATATGCGGGACACGACTTGTTGAAAGTTGATAGCCTCCGTATTTACGTTCTCTGGACTGCCGGGTGCGGAAACCCAGGCTTCCACAATGGCGGCCTCCAATAGAGCGTCCCGATTTAGTTTTTTCAGTGCCCAGCGTCGTTCACATTCTTCGGAGACCATGTTGCGGGTTGCTGCATCGGAGGTCTGAGCGGAAATGTCGAACCGAATATACCGGTGGTCGGATAGTGTTTCCGCTTCCTCAACGACACGCCAACCTTGCACACGACGAGCTGCCGCCGGACTCGCAAACGAGACGTCCACGATGGATCCCCCATTGTGACGCACGCATGTGTCCACTGACCCGCGATTAAGGACTAGTAGGCCTGACGTTAGCGTCCACTCCTCTAGTGCTGCGCCCCTTGCGTCCGTGGCCGGGGATCCCCACAATGTAGCCTTCGCATTCAAGTCGCCGACTACAATAACGGAGCGACTGCGGCTGACCACGACATCCAGCTGACTTAGAAAGTCTTCAAATTCCGCGAGGGTGCGGTTGGGTGAAAAATAGCAAGCCACCACCATTGACGACTCTACGGACGCTGCCACCCATCCCGGGCCCTTTGAGATATTGTTGAGAGCGGGGGAACCAGCAGCAGTCCGTGAGATAATGGCTACGACATTGTCCAAGTCGCCCGCCCAATCGTCCCTGGAGGGTACAAAATAAGGCTCGGCGACCACCGCGATGTTAATAGACCACTCCGCCATACTCTGAAGCAGGAGATCCTGAGCTCTGGCAGAATGGTTTGCGTTTGTTTGAAGTAATCTGAGTATGGCCATTATTTATTGGTAGATTGCATTCCCTCCGTTGATTTAGCCGCGGGCGTTGATTGTGGGCAGTTTTTTGTTCCCATCAAGTGCTCCGCCGGCTTTTCTCTTGCGGCACAGGTTATGCAGTGCGGCGTTGCAGAGCATGTACTCGCATTATGACCGGCGATTCCGCAGCGATAGCATTTGTCGCTGCAGTCCACATCTGAAGTGCATTTCGCCGCTAAATGGCCAACCGCTAAGCACCGGTAGCATCTAGCGGGCTTCGGCTCCATGAGCTTCACTCGCGCCGTGGTCCATTCACCCACCAGTAATTTGCGTGCGGTGACCAGCTTCTTAGCTGCCGCCACGGGGCAGCTTACAATGGTGGCGCCTCCTGACCCACGCCTCCGGAAGAAGATGGTCCCAACACGGACCTGGGCAGCGTTGCAATCCCCCGCCTTTGCCACCGCGTCTGCTACTTCTGCTGTAGTTGCGGTCTCGTCTAAGCCCAACACGCGTATGTCTACGCTCTTGCTGGGCCTGGTCACCCGAACTTCTTTATCTTTAAAGAGCCCCTTCAGTTTTTCGGCCAGAGCATCTGCTTTCGCGCCGCTTGTGGCTCCTTTAACATGCAGCAAGCGTGCTCCAGTTTGTGTCTCCGTCACGCGTACGTGTGGGATTCCCAGCTCAGCTAATTTTACCTCGGATTTTGCCTTAAGTAAGACGTCTTTGTAGGACAGACCGCTCTTACCGGCCTCCGGCAATAGAGTCAGTACCACGGCCGTTGTTCGTGGTACTTGAAGACCTCTCTCTGCTTTCTTCTTGGACTTCCTCCTCTTTTGGCTTTTATTTTTTCCCACTTTCTGCCATCTTTCCTGTGTGGATTTTGCCGGTTGTTCGGGAACGTTTGGAGCCGTTGCTGGACCGGGCGATGGTAGGGCGTCCGGAGCGGGAGGGATAAGGTCCTGCTTAGACTTCTGAGCCTTTTCCCCCTTCTTCGCCTTTTTTGACCGCGGTGGTTTTATGGCCGTAGGTTGATCTTTATGGGCAGGTTTAGGTGCGATTGGTTCCGCTAATAACTTGGCCTCCAAAACAGCGAAGCGCGCCTCAATACGGTCCATGAATCTCCCCATCGCCTCATCTGACGGCTGCACCGATGGTGGGGCCTCGAGAGGCTGGCAGTTGAGGGCGCGTTGCTTCCGCACTTCTAGCCTGAGCTCACTCTGCTCTCTTTGGAGTTCGTCGATATCGGCCCTTAGCCGCGTATTAGACGCCTGCAGTATGTTAACCTCTTCTGAGGTCGATCTTTGGAGGAGCGTTTTTGTGCACTCCGATATGCACGCGACTGCCTCTTTAAGGGCCTTCTGGCAAGTGCCTTTCAACCCTTTGGAAATTTTGGACACCTCCGTGATGGCAGCGAGAGCTGCTTTGAGTTTGGTGTCCAACTCCTTAGTAGACGGGTCTTCGTCGTCTACTGCTCTGTGCGTGATGGAACTCGGCAATGGCCTCTCCGTTCGCACTCTATTAATGAGCTCGGATACACGGAGCTCAGCCGTTTTGTTTTTTTCTTCGTCGGCGCGAAGGGCGTCAGCTTTTTCGCGGCGGGCTTTCCCAATACCCACATACTGGCCCGTAGTGGGTGGCCGGCCTCTGCCGCGTTTTACAGCTGGCGTTAAAGGTGCCGCGGAGTCTTCCGAGGTCGAGCCCGACCCCACACAGCTACGCCATAATCTCTGCGGGGTATCGCTCTCGGCGTCACTCCCGCTCTCTCTTACAGATTTATCACCTACCGAAGATGAGCGACTTCGGCTTCGGCCACACTCAACACCCTCTTCTTGGACTTCGATATCCTTCTTAGGAACCGCACTGCGGTTCGAAGATCGAAGCGCGACCTTCGCGCTTTTCTCGGTGCCGGATTTACCGCTCGGCACAGGGCGGATGCGTCGTTGGGTGTCCCCCCCAGAGTACGCGGGACAGACGGAGCCGACTGGCTCCGCAAGGGATTCCCTGAGCGAAGTGCGCTCAGGACCCTCCTGGGTAGTTATATTTGCATTGACCTTCGACATAATTTTTAAGTTTATAGACCTGCGTCTGGGTAGCCCTCGGGACTGAGATCCCCTCAGCCATTCATCCCATTGCCGGGCACCACAAGCGTGAGATTAGGGTATTTTTTAAAGGGGTTTACTTCCCCGCAGCCCACAAAGTGTGAGCCCCCGTTCCTGTCAGTTCAGGGTTACGGGTCGGGTCGGTCGGTGGTCTGTATCAGACCGTGTCCGCCATCTATAAATAGATGGTGAACCCGCCGCCCCTCGCCCTTCCTACGAAAGGCCCAGGGATGGACCAAATCCTCCCCCGTTTGCCCGGCGGCAACGCAATAGCGAAAGCACGCCGAATCCGCCACATAACTCCACTGTTTCACCCCCTCCAGTGGGAAAACAAACAATACAAAAAAAAAAAAAAAAAAAAAAAAAAAAAAAAAAAAAAAAAAAAAAAAAAAAATGTAAAAGAGAAGTGGAAAACCAAAAACAAAACCAAAGTGTAAAAGAAAAGTGGAAAACCAAAAACAAAAAGTAAAGGTGTAAAAATAAAAAATGTTAAAATGGATATTGTAAAAATAAATAAACCAAAACAAAAAATAAAAAGTGCAACAAAATAAAATAAAATAAAACAAAACACGAGGGGCACAGGGAGAAACGCCCCGAGTGGCCCGAATACGGGCCCCTCTTTTTGCCAGAACATTAGCCGTCCGGCGATCAAAAAGTGATCACCGTCCGTTGCCCAGGGTGCACCACGAGGAGGTTTTCCGGCACTTAGCACCCCAACCTAACCTAACCTAACCTAACCTAACCTAACCTAACCTAACCTAACCTAACCTAACCTAACCTAACCGGTTGATATTTTAAGGTTTTTTGAATTTTACTTAGGTTTTTTGTTCTATAGGTAATTGATATTAGGGTTGTTTTGTATTCCGGGAGCTAGCGCGCACCCCGTGCTATCGAATTTTTCAAATTTTTTGTATATTTTTTGACATTTTTAATTAAATAACGATTAAATTTTGACAAATTTTGACTTTGAACAAACCTGCTTACTCAGCACTCAATCCAGGGTGAATTTTTTGTTTCGTAAGAGGTACCTTGTCGTGTCAACTACCTACCCTTGATCCCTGGTCGCTTATAATTGACGTTTTCCCCGGAAAATAGTGGAAAAACCTTCAAAAAAGAGGGATTTTTTCAGTTTTTTGAAGATTTTTCTAATTTTTTCTACGAACACTGATCCCGTTCTAAACGTCATCCTGTAGCACTCGGCGAGACGCATCTCTGGACACCTCGTTTGTCTTCCTCCGCCACCTGGAAATCAAAAAATTCACATACCTACTTGTTTGTTTACTTATAAAATCGACCTATACCCTAACAAAACATTGAAACTTTGTTGATATTTTAAGGTTTTTTGAATTTTACTTAGGTTTTTTGTTCTATAGGTAATTGATATTAGGGTTGTTTTGTATTCCGGGAGCTAGCGCGCACCCCGTGCTATCGAATTTTTCAAATTTTTTGTATATTTTTTGACATTTTTAATTAAATAACGATTAAATTTTGACAAATTTTGACTTTGAACAAACCTGCTTACTCAGCACTCAATCCAGGGTGAATTTTTTGTTTCGTAAGAGGTACCTTGTCGTGTCAACTACCTACCCTTGATCCCTGGTCGCTTATAATTGACGTTTTCCCCGGAAAATAGTGGAAAAACCTTCAAAAAAGAGGGATTTTTTCAGTTTTTTGAAGATTTTTCTAATTTTTTCTACGAACACTGATCCCGTTCTAAACGTCATCCTGTAGCACTCGGCGAGACGCATCTCTGGACACCTCGTTTGTCTTCCTCCGCCACCTGGAAATCAAAAAATTCACATACCTACTTGTTTGTTTACTTATAAAATCGACCTATACCCTAACAAAACATTGAAACTTTGTTGATATTTTAAGGTTTTTTGAATTTTACTTAGGTTTTTTGTTCTATAGGTAATTGATATTAGGGTTGTTTTGTATTCCGGGAGCTAGCGCGCACCCCGTGCTATCGAATTTTTCAAATTTTTTGTATATTTTTTGACATTTTTAATTAAATAACGATTAAATTTTGACAAATTTTGACTTTGAACAAACCTGCTTACTCAGCACTCAATCCAGGGTGAATTTTTTGTTTCGTAAGAGGTACCTTGTCGTGTCAACTACCTACCCTTGATCCCTGGTCGCTTATAATTGACGTTTTCCCCGGAAAATAGTGGAAAAACCTTCAAAAAAGAGGGATTTTTTCAGTTTTTTGAAGATTTTTCTAATTTTTTCTACGAACACTGATCCCGTTCTAAACGTCATCCTGTAGCACTCGGCGAGACGCATCTCTGGACACCTCGTTTGTCTTCCTCCGCCACCTGGAAATCAAAAAATTCACATACCTACTTGTTTGTTTACTTATAAAATCGACCTATACCCTAACAAAACATTGAAACTTTGTTGATATTTTAAGGTTTTTTGAATTTTACTTAGGTTTTTTGTTCTATAGGTAATTGATATTAGGGTTGTTTTGTATTCCGGGAGCTAGCGCGCACCCCGTGCTATCGAATTTTTCAAATTTTTTGTATATTTTTTGACATTTTTAATTAAATAACGATTAAATTTTGACAAATTTTGACTTTGAACAAACCTGCTTACTCAGCACTCAATCCAGGGTGAATTTTTTGTTTCGTAAGAGGTACCTTGTCGTGTCAACTACCTACCCTTGATCCCTGGTCGCTTATAATTGACGTTTTCCCCGGAAAATAGTGGAAAAACCTTCAAAAAAGAGGGATTTTTTCAGTTTTTTGAAGATTTTTCTAATTTTTTCTACGAACACTGATCCCGTTCTAAACGTCATCCTGTAGCACTCGGCGAGACGCATCTCTGGACACCTCGTTTGTCTTCCTCCGCCACCTGGAAATCAAAAAATTCACATACCTACTTGTTTGTTTACTTATAAAATCGACCTATACCCTAACAAAACATTGAAACTTTGTTGATATTTTAAGGTTTTTTGAATTTTACTTAGGTTTTTTGTTCTATAGGTAATTGATATTAGGGTTGTTTTGTATTCCGGGAGCTAGCGCGCACCCCGTGCTATCGAATTTTTCAAATTTTTTGTATATTTTTTGACATTTTTAATTAAATAACGATTAAATTTTGACAAATTTTGACTTTGAACAAACCTGCTTACTCAGCACTCAATCCAGGGTGAATTTTTTGTTTCGTAAGAGGTACCTTGTCGTGTCAACTACCTACCCTTGATCCCTGGTCGCTTATAATTGACGTTTTCCCCGGAAAATAGTGGAAAAACCTTCAAAAAAGAGGGATTTTTTCAGTTTTTTGAAGATTTTTCTAATTTTTTCTACGAACACTGATCCCGTTCTAAACGTCATCCTGTAGCACTCGGCGAGACGCATCTCTGGACACCTCGTTTGTCTTCCTCCGCCACCTGGAAATCAAAAAATTCACATACCTACTTGTTTGTTTACTTATAAAATCGACCTATACCCTAACAAAACATTGAAACTTTGTTGATATTTTAAGGTTTTTTGAATTTTACTTAGGTTTTTTGTTCTATAGGTAATTGATATTAGGGTTGTTTTGTATTCCGGGAGCTAGCGCGCACCCCGTGCTATCGAATTTTTCAAATTTTTTGTATATTTTTTGACATTTTTAATTAAATAACGATTAAATTTTGACAAATTTTGACTTTG
Organism: Herminia tarsipennalis; assembly: GCA_945859575.2. Classification (NCBI taxonomy): domain Eukaryota; kingdom Metazoa; phylum Arthropoda; class Insecta; order Lepidoptera; family Erebidae; genus Herminia; species Herminia tarsipennalis. Next base: position 17,081 of record CAMAOI020000007.1, read on the forward strand.
AACAAACCTGCTTACTCAGCACTCAATCCAGGGTGAATTTTTTGTTTCGTAAGAGGTACCTTGTCGTGTCAACTACCTACCCTTGATCCCTGGTCGCTTATAATTGACGTTTTCCCCGGAAAATAGTGGAAAAACCTTCAAAAAAGAGGGATTTTTTCAGTTTTTTGAAGATTTTTCTAATTTTTTCTACGAACACTGATCCCGTTCTAAACGTCATCCTGTAGCACTCGGCGAGACGCATCTCTGGACACCTCGTTTGTCTTCCTCCGCCACCTGGAAATCAAAAAATTCACATACCTACTTGTTTGTTTACTTATAAAATCGACCTATACCCTAACAAAACATTGAAACTTTGTTGATATTTTAAGGTTTTTTGAATTTTACTTAGGTTTTTTGTTCTATAGGTAATTGATATTAGGGTTGTTTTGTATTCCGGGAGCTAGCGCGCACCCCGTGCTATCGAATTTTTCAAATTTTTTGTATATTTTTTGACATTTTTAATTAAATAACGATTAAATTTTGACAAATTTTGACTTTGAACAAACCTGCTTACTCAGCACTCAATCCAGGGTGAATTTTTTGTTTCGTAAGAGGTACCTTGTCGTGTCAACTACCTACCCTTGATCCCTGGTCGCTTATAATTGACGTTTTCCCCGGAAAATAGTGGAAAAACCTTCAAAAAAGAGGGATTTTTTCAGTTTTTTGAAGATTTTTCTAATTTTTTCTACGAACACTGATCCCGTTCTAAACGTCATCCTGTAGCACTCGGCGAGACGCATCTCTGGACACCTCGTTTGTCTTCCTCCGCCACCTGGAAATCAAAAAATTCACATACCTACTTGTTTGTTTACTTATAAAATCGACCTATACCCTAACAAAACATTGAAACTTTGTTGATATTTTAAGGTTTTTTGAATTTTACTTAGGTTTTTTGTTCTATAGGTAATTGATATTAGGGTTGTTTTGTATTCCGGGAGCTAGCGCGCACCCCGTGCTATCGAATTTTTCAAATTTTTTGTATATTTTTTGACATTTTTAATTAAATAACGATTAAATTTTGACAAATTTTGACTTTGAACAAACCTGCTTACTCAGCACTCAATCCAGGGTGAATTTTTTGTTTCGTAAGAGGTACCTTGTCGTGTCAACTACCTACCCTTGAT
>CAMAOI020000009.1:0-22509 GCA_945859575.2 Herminia tarsipennalis
CAATGAGTAAGCGCATGACCAAAGAGGTGACCCGAGTGTGTTGGTTGGCTGCCCCGTTCTCGCCCACGTAGTGCAGTGGCGCGGGAGGCGGGGTGGACCTGCCGGCTCAATTGCACTGGCCATCGCCACGGTTCGCATCGGTCGACACTACTTATAGGTACCCACATGTCATGAAATAAACGAGATATCTCTAAATGTCTCGTATAAAATGTGATTATTTTAATTTAGTTTAGTTGTTTCCATGGTGTTAAGAGTAGTATAAATTCATGTTTGTTAAACTTTTATAGGCGCTATCAGCCTGGCAAAGTGTTCTTTCGGTGTGATTAGTGTATTTATTCGTTTGTAAGTATTTTACACTTCTGTACCATTAATATTTTGATAATAAAGCTTTTTGAAATGAAAAAATGACTAATCACTACTATGTTTTGAAAACAATTGAGCGTGCAAAGTGTATTGTGTAAATTATCAATAAACGGATTTATATTTTTATACGAAGGTGAGCGGTATAACGCAATTATAGCAAGTTTATTTAAAACGTTTAGTACAAGACAATTTGCACCCTCAACTGACTGGGATTCGAGAGAACAGTACGATTGACATAGGCGACCACTCCGTCATTTTGGTTCGTATAGGTTGATTTATAAAATGAGAATCCAGGTAGAGATGGAATACAGGGCGATTTACTTAACCAACATTCAGTATCAAAATGTCCAATTTACATTTTATCCTGCTCAACAATACCCATAGGTTATCAAAATTGCAGTTTATACTTCGAATGTTGATTTGAAACCAAGATTATTCTTGACTAGATAATTTGAGCTAACCTCTGGAGAGCAGACGTATATTTCTGACACGGAAATTTGTTCAATATGTTCTGTTACGAAGCTAATATCATTCATTTGATATTGAAAAAAATAACAAATGTGTATATATATCCATCTGGCTGTAAATTAAAATATATAATACTGAAATAATAGTGTGCAATCTAATTGAAATAAGTATGAAGAAGTGAGTATGAAACGTGAAAGTGTTTATGAGATGTATATTTTGGGTAGTAGTTAGTGTAAGGAAACACAAAATAGAAAAAATACTTAAAATTAGTTTAAAACAAAAGAGATCTAGAAAATGATGACAGTAAACTAGAATTCCTGATAATAATATAGCTAGTCACTTTTGACTGTTCAATTTGGTTAAATCAATTTCATTAACGATTCGAATTAGAGGTCCACCTTCTCTTTTTAGAAGAAAGATTTTACCATGTGCTACCCAGCAAAATTTGTAGAAATTAACTTTTGCGAAATCTCTAGCAAAAAAGAAAAGTCTTTTCATTTTCGTTGTAAGGTTTTCTGAAATGAAGATTGGTTTCGCGGGACCACTAATAAAGAGTTTTTCTGTGGTAAGTTTAGATGGTGACTTGTTAAATTTGCGTCACTTTTTCTTTTAGCAACACTACGTAGGTCCACTATTATTGTTTTACTAGAGGTAGCTTTATAAATACGGAAAATGTCCTTAATGTCGTTTTCCTGCAACGGTACATTTAGCACTTTACCTGTGCTTATTACTGTATTTACTAGCACGGTCTTCGTTTCCGAGGTAGAAGCTGGGACATTTCTAATTTCAAGGCATGTAGATCTTGTGTGCCGTTCGGAATTATCCAATCTTTCCTCAAGGGTCTTGATGTAATGGAGGTCTTCTTTGCGCTCTTGCTCTAGTTTGTCGTACTGAGATTTTAGTGTGTCATATTTTTGTGCAAAAAATCGATGGTTAATTTCATCTCCTCAGTAACAGTAAATATCTTTTCAATTTTTTGCATTGATTTATCCTGTGGCAGCTTAAATTCCTTCATGGTTTTGCTCAATTCCTCCAGGGTGTAGCTTATTCTCTCGAATTTGGCTTCAGGACGCTTCCTCTTACGGGCGGTCTGGTTAAGTTAGGTTCCGATGAGCAGCTATGAAATTGATGAGAGAGTACAGCGAGCCATACCGGTTGAGAAATTTCATCAAACTCAGCTATCGGTACTTCAGAATCAGACTCGTTTGTCGTTGTAGTAAGAGGCGTCAAGGTGGATGGGCTCTGTTTTGCAGACATATGCGACATTTTTGAGAGAGAAAGGTCGAATATAATGTTAGAGTTAACTAAATGGGCACCCGAGGGCTAGTAGCGGCGGAGGTCAGCTTAGTTGGTTGGTAATCGACGATGTCGTATAAAATCACTTACCGTCCAGTTTAACGTGACCCCCGCTAGGAAGTGCGCGTACGTGTAGTCGAGAGGGAGGAGCTTACTTGCGTAGACGCAGGTTGGTGGTGGCGATGTGTGCGAGTTCACGTGTTGGGCCTGATGTGCGGCACGGGCGGCGTGTGGTAGCACCTCTTCACTGTTTATGCACTTGTTAGATTTTACATAGGGGTCGTAGCGATTTGTAATAAAATACTAAAGCTTTTATTGTAGAACTACGTAGAAGTCCTACGACTCCTTCTTGTAGAAGTCCTACGAGTCATCGTAGTAGTACTACGACTCATCGTAGAACTACACTTACTACTGTGTCAGGATATTTGGATCATATACCCAATCAGTTGCAATCTAACCTTATCAATCAGTATAGTATCAATAGGGAATAGAATAAATTAGGGAGGTAAATAATACAAAGGAATAAATGACAAGTATCATATATTTTCAACCTTGTTTGGTCTAGTTGTATCAAAGGTTACATAATAGCCAGTCTCCTAATAAACATTTGCCGTACTACATTTCATACATCCTAAATACAGTATACCACAGATACTTTCTAACATAACCAATTCACAACATTATTGCAATGTACAACCATATCGCTGTAGAACAGCTGATAAGTATCACACCAGACAATATTCATAAAATCATATCACATTGCAATATATTTTTATTAGTCAATATCTATACATAATACACAATAATAGGATATCAGCACAAAAGAACCAGCAATAAGTATAATCTGAATCGGATCGTACCTGTATCCACAAACGTTGCAATCAGACTGAGCCTCGATCACAATCTGTCAGTCCTTTTATAGAACAAATACACTGAATATTAAAGAACATACTTCGCAAATACTCTTAATTATTATACTTTAACCCATAAAATAATTTAATACACTGAATTATGTTATTTAAATAAATGAATAATAATAAAACTATTACACAGATAAAACACACTACCTTTTAATTTTCAATAAAAGAAGTGAAATATCACAACAACAATATTTGACGTTTCAAGCCGTACCTACATTTGTGACCAGTGGATATTTATTGTTTTAATTCTTTTATAATTCTGTGTGGTGCTTTTATAATGTGTTATAATCATCATAAGTAATTTACATGTTAATTACAACATAAACTGTAAGTACTTGTACTTAGTCATAACCTATTCCGTGATACAAATTATTGTTCAGGTTACTAAACACACAATTGACATATCGCTCACTTATTGCAAGAACGTCATAAATAAAAAATACTCATTTTACAGACGGCTACACTTACACTAAGTTACACCATTTTTTGAGATAATAAATAAAATTTATAATCAAATTAGCATTCGTGCAAGTGTTCCTCCTCCTCCCGTTATTTATTCTTAATCTAATTTCAAATCTGCGAACCACCTTCTCCTTGCTTAGTCCTCAGCAACGCGGACGGCATCGCAGACCGAGGTGTTTATGGCAGAGCGAATCTGGTCCCAACAAGAAACATAAAGCTCTCAAGACTACACTTAAAAGCAACTACAAGTATGTTTTAAGACCGGGTTTTGGTCGCATTTATAGGAGCTTATATTTCCGTTACTATCCTATAATATACTTACTAAGCCCTATAATCTATACTAATATTATAAAACTGAAGAGTTTGTTAATTTGAATGCGATAATCTCAGGAACTTCTCACTAGTCCGAATTGAAAAAATCTTTTTGTGTTGGATAGCCCATTTATAGAAAAAGACAATAGGTTATATAACATCACGCTACGATTAATAGTAGCGGAGCAGCAATGAAAAATGTTGCAAAAACTGGGAAAATTGACGCAGACGAAGCTGTGCAGGTAAGCTAGTACTCTCATAAAGATCTGAGACTAGGCATTTACAAGCACAAATGCTCTTAATAATGTCTGACATAATGTTCTAAGATCCCTGGCGTGCCAGACCTATTTCATTTTCTGACAGATTAAATGTGGGGCTTCGAGTAGTGTTTATATGTACTCACTGCTAGCAAACTTCATTTATTTATAAAAAGAGGAATTGAAAACACAAATCATACTAAATAACAACACGGTATGCGAGTCACTTCAGTCCTCGTACAAGGCTGAATCTATTTGGTGTCTGGGAGAATCTTTGACCAATGCTATCTGTCTAAGCAAATATACATATGTTCCATATCATATAATCACCTAACTAACATATATAAGAATCAAGTATCAGAAAATATGATAAGTTGTCACCTTTTTTTGGCCATTTTAAAGTGTCTGGTGGAAGTTATGGCCGGCGGGAAGTGTCTGGCAATGCTGAATAATATTTTTTTATAGTATTTTACACCATATGTATGAAAACCAACTGTCAGAAAATAAGATAACTTATTCCGATTTTTTTTTACCTTTCTCACCTGGTACATATACAACCTGAAAATTGGCCGTCCATACAACTCAGCTGGTATGCTAGCATTGAGTGTACATATAAACACTACCCGAAGCCCCATATTTAATAAATAAAATAAATAAAAAAGCCTTTTATTTCTTGCATATTACATGTTACAATTTTCTTAGATCTAGTGTTTAAAGTTAATCAGTTTGCTTTTTTTTTCTAATCTAATTTTGTGTTAGTTTCTTAAACCTAGTTTATAATTTAAAGCCCCACATTTATCTGTCAGAAAATAAAACAGGTCTGGCATGACTGGGATCTTGGAACATAAGTGTTATAAATATAAATCCTGCTCACTACTCACTTCCAACATTTTGTTCATTGTTCATTGAGTACGAATGTACTTAGAGATCGTAATTAACAAGAAGATAAGTCGAATTCCAGCTTTAATCTAGGATATAATTTTTTGACAAAAATCTCACTTAAATCTTTACAGGCAAAAAGTTATTACCAGTCTTGTGACACCATTTCCAGAAACTAGGAATCATTTCGATAGAACTGTCGTCATTTCTGTTGCTGCTGTAAATTTTCAATTAAGAATATCTTCTGAATAAAACATTTAACAACTGTGTCTTTTAAATTAACGTCTATGTTTTCATTTATATAAACCCCAAGGAGCTCTAAAGCTCTTAAGATAAAGATTTTGAACAAAAACTCAAATGTACAATGTTTGGGTTGAGAATTACATTGAGTTGATTAACCCTTTATAATACGCAAATAAATTAAAATAATATATCTGCAAATGCGTAAATATTTGCTATAACCAAGTGTTTTTTTATTTAAATTCATTGTTATCATAATTTATACAGGTGGCAACTGGTTTAAAATAAATGATAGCAATTAGTTTAAATACTTGTTAATCTTTGAGAAACGTTCACTACATGTATTGTCTTCAGTGGAATAAAAATGGCCACCTGGTTCACTTTGACCCTATTGTTGACTGCCGTAGTCATTGGCATTGTGGTGAGTATTTTTAATTGAATTATTCGTACCCCTCGCCATCGACAAAAATGTGGGGATGTACGCCCGTACATCGCCACATTTTTGGCCCGAAAGGGTCTCGCATCATGCCGTTTCAGAGCACTTCGGGCACTGCCTCCCACGTATAGGAAAAATACATAGGAACACGTGGCACATTATGATAGTAAAATGAAAATAAATAACGAAGAAAATAATTTATAGACCCTCATAATCACGCGCGACTTCTATTGTTTACCTTCTACGTCAGATGCGCGATCGCGTCTGATTTGCAATACAGTCTACTACCGGCAGGCCTCTTCAAAGTAGAAGGCTTCTACGCCGGTTATACGCTTCGCATGCATGCATCTCAACCTGATCCTGAAAATGAAAATCCTAGAGCCAGTCTAACATGCCCCTACACCGAAGACCTGCCAGAAGTCAACATTGACGAAATCGTGCTGGTTCTTAAACAACTGAAAAATGGAAAAGCCCCTGGAGAGGATGGCGTTACAACAGAGCTGCTAAAGGCTGGAGGTAAACCCATACTGAGGGAGCTCGAAAAGCTCTTCGATGCTGTCCTGTTTGAAGGGATAACTCCAGAGGCGTGGAGTACAAGTGTAGTCGTCTTGTTCTTCAAAAAGGCAGATAAGACCCGGCTGAAGAACTACCGACCTATTTCTCTTCTAAGCCACGTCTATGAGCTGTTCTCGAGAGGCACGAACCGCCTTGCGCGAAGACTCGACAAATTCCAACCACCGGAACAGGCTGGATTTCGGAGCTGATATGGCACCATAGACCACATCCACATAGTGCGGCAGATTATACAAAAGACCCAGGAGTATAATCTGCCCCTCTCTAGTCTCTCTAGTCTAGCATTCGTGGACTATGAGAAGGCCTTTGACTCGATTGAAATCTGGTCCGTTCTGGAGTCCCTGCAGCGATACCAAGTAGATTGGCGATATATCCAAGTGATGAGATATCTCTACAATGCCTTAAGACTAAAGTATTCAATCAGTGCGTCCTACCCGTCATGACATACGGAGCCGAAACGTGGATACTGACAGTACCACAAGTTTAAAGTCGCTCAGCGGGCTATGGAAAGGGCTATGCTCGGAGTTTCTCTTAGGGACAAAATCAGAAATGAGGTGATTCGGCAAAGAACCAAAGTTATCGACATAGCCTACCGGATTAGCAAGCTGAATAAAAACCATATTAGCCGAAGAACCGACAACCGTTGGGGTTAACGAGTTCTTGAGTGGAGACCGCGTCTCGGCAAACATAGTGTAGGACGCCCTCAGGCCAGGTGGAGTGATGATTTATGCAAAACGGCTGGCAGGAGCTAGATGCAAGAAGCCGAAGATAGAACAAAATGGCGTGCAATTGGTGAGGCCTATGTCCAACAGTGGACTGCGATAGGCTGATGATGAAGTCCACTAACTCCACAAATAGTGAAAAATGTGGAAGATTCCCTCTTTACCTTGGAAAAACACCACAGTAGAAAAAGTTAGTTATTAACGAATTTTATGGAACATTCAAATTGTTTTAATGTTGGGCCACTTGGTATTTCCATCAGAGCAACACTGGTCCGATCAGGGGCTGCGCAGCTCAGGCAACGACGGCAGAAGACGCTGCTCAGCCCTCGCAAGCAGGACAGGATGGAATCGAAGCCGAACCAAGTATGTACGAGTATAACACTACCCTTGATTGAAATATATTTTTTCCACATTTAGATATATTATAAAAATATATAAAAAATACTCGGTCTAGGAGTTTGGTTTATTAATTTGTTTTGATATCTTTTGTGTTAGTATTAAGTAATAATTAAAAAAAAAGCGGGAAGAACATGTCAAGTGAACAAGAAATTGTCTTTTAACAAATTAAAATTTTGCATAGGTAAAACAATGCGGTTAGGTTTACCTAACCGCATTGTTCAGCTGTTATTTTTTTCATATTTTTTGGTTACACAGTTCAAAAGTTAAGGACGATTTATGCAACTTTCGGAGCGATTATTTTCAAAACAATTCACCTAATCAAAAAAGTTTTTGAAAGACCTGTCGAATGATGTGCCATACGTTAATAATTGCTGAGAAAAAAAAATCTGCTTCTGTGACATGTATGGAGTGCCCCCCCCCCCCTAAAAATATTTATTATTATTATTTAGCTGTCAAACTAAGTAACAGCTACTACAAGACCACTTAATTTCGTCAAGATTCATTGAGTAGTCTTTGAGTAAAATGCCTGTGACATACGGACGGACAGACAGACAGACAGACAAATAGACAGACGGACATGATGAAACTATAAGGGTTCCGTTTTTGCCATTTTGGCTACGGAATCCTAAAAAGACATGATATGATGAGCACAATTATTTTCATACATTTTGAATATTTGTGACAATTAGCGTCTTGAATGAGGTTTTAGAAGAGCTACATAGATTTACTTGAATAATGTATTATATATTCGAGTAATCCTTGTAAATGCGCAATTTTTGGCAGAGTTAATATAATGTGTAACATAGGGGTATGACGAGTGCGTCTTATCGGGGTGTTAAATATTACTTGTGTAACCAGTTCAGGGCAGTTGATGATATTGCTCAATAGACACATGTCCATCATTTTACGTCTCTCTGCGAGCAATAGCAGGTTGTAGCTTTAGCAGCTGTTTTCATACGATAATTGAGGCTTGTTCAAGAACGCTTCGCACGTATTAGAAGTATACTACCTTTAGAGCTCCGAAAATATTAAATACCTTACATGATCTTATGACAAACCTTAAGTTCTTTGATGCCTTCGTCTTAATAGAGTCTATATGTTCTGAGAATGATAACTTGTGGTCAAATATGACTAAGTCTTTGCCTATTTTTATCTATGTCTATAACTGTACCATCAAAGTTATAGGGATATAGGATCGGTTGTTTTTACAATATAACATAAGCACTGGAATTTTTTGACATTAACTGTAATTTTATTTACCATGTAAGTATGGAGTAGGTCTTAATCTGATTGAAGAGCACAGCAATCTTTAAAACACTTGAATATTATAATATATTTATACATCGGCATACATTAAAAATGTTTTGCGTATTTGAAGACGCTAATGATGTCGAATAGGTAAGCCTTATAAATAGTGGCCATAAATGGGAGCCTTTTGGCACACCTCTTGAGAATTCAATGAATCTCGAACCGTATCTTTGAATCACCACAGTCTGAGACCTTTTAATTAAATATGACTGAACCCATCTCAATCTTCTCCCAGTATTCCCAACTGGTATACTTTATTGAGCAGGATAACGTGATCCACACGATGAAATGCCTTTACAAAGTCCGTGTAGATCACGTCAATCTACCCTCTTCCATCCAGTGGGTACAATTCAGTGGGAGCATCTACTTACAACAAGGGTAAAAACTATATGTACTTAAATATTGGCCAAAGTACTTGTAACGAATGATTAAATATAAAATATTAATTCTGATATCAGAAGGAAGAAAATAATGGCCATTATTCATCACGCAGAATCTTTACTTACAAAAGTCAAATCATGCTCTTTATCAATGTGACAATTAAAACAAAGTGATAACAAAATTCACCTAAGCATATTAAAGTAACAAGGAGCAAGCAACTAGATCCATTTTTCTTTATCATTTAAATATTCATCCACTGTAATAACCTCTACGTAAAAGACGATTTTTGACTACATTTTTGAACTTAATCACTGATAGACTCATAATACTAGCTGGTATCTTGTTATATACTCTCACAGAAAGACCCATAAATGAATTTTGAGTTTTATGTAGTCTATGATATTGACTTACTAATTTGTGCTTATTTCTTGTGTTTATCGGGTGAACGTCACTATTTTTGTAATATAAATGCATATTTTGTTTAACAAACATAATGTTTGCAAATATATATTGAGATGCAACTGTCATAGTTACAATAGGCATAAGTCAACTGCTGAAATCCTTTTACAAAATATTGCTTACCCCGATGCAGGGTCGTTAATTGTTGAGGAGTTCACTATCAGCTCTATTACATTGTGTAATAGTAGTATACCGAGAATAAAGTGCTAATCAATACCATATTAAAGTAACTAAATCGCAAACTGTGAAATATTGAATAGGGACCTATTCAATATTTCACAGTTTGCGATTCAGTTACTTTTTCAGCTCGTCATTTGTGGTCTTCATCATCAGTTTCACTTCACCAATTGGTGTTTTTAAGAGTAAATGCACGAAGCACTATGAAATACCTAAATCACTGCAGGTTAGACTTTAATATTTTACGAGTTCCCTCGATTTCTCTATGATCCCATCATCAGATCGTGATCTGATGACAATGGGACCAACTTAAAAAAGGGTAAGTATACCTTTTCAGACACAAAAACAATTTTTCAAATCGGTGCAGCCGTTTTTGCGTAATCGGTGAACAAACATACAAAAAAAAACATACAGACGAACCTCCTCCTTTTTGAAGTCGGTTGAAAATGAAATCACGTCGTAAGATACATTTGTCGTGTCTTCTTTTTAACATTATTAAATTTGGAGAGCCAAATTATTTGCATAGAAAATTGAGCTGGGTTGCAAATAGCAGAAATCGTATCAGTCGACACTGTTCGCAACAATTGTCATTTCCACATCACAAAACTTTCAGAGGCAGTTTTCGATATGCGGCTTCCAAATGTTGGAATAACATCCCACCAACAATAAGAAGCCTAGATACACTGTCTACTTTCAAAATGCGATTACGGCAACATATTATCGCTGCACAGAAAGAATTTGGGAATTTGACAAACGAAAATAACATCTCTGTTGTATGATGTGATATAGATAGGTACTCGTATACTATTAATATTATAATATAATTTCATATAATTTATAATTTAATATAATTTATAATTTAATATAATTTATAATTTCATATATAAACATTTCACACAATATTGATTAATAGAATTAATATACACGCACACACCAAGAACAAACACACACTCACTTAAGCACACACAAATACATAGACACACAGACTTACTGGGCATCCAATACGTAGCAAAATTAATTTCATGATTTTGTCCCTAAGAGAAACTCCGAGCATAGCCCTTTCCATAGCCCGCTGAGCGACTTTGAACTTGTGGACCAGCCGTACCGTCAGTGTCCACGTTTCGGCTCCGTATGTCATGACGAGTAGGACGCACTGATTAAAGACTTTAGTCTTTAGGCATTGTGGGGTCGACGATTAGAAGACTTGACGTAGCTTACCAAACGCTGCCCAACCCAACCGAATTCTTCACCTCGTCCTCGAAGTTGTTTCTACCTAACTGCAATGACTGCCCGAGGTACGCCGCCGTCGGTTCCGGTAGTACATGTTCATTGAACATGACATCCAGGCCGATGCGTACAGAGTAGTCAGCCAGGTCATTCAGCATCCGTTGCAGGTCCTGCAGCGTTTCCGCCATGATGGCAATGTCATCTGCATTGTCATCTTGGCGGAAACGCTGCAAAAAAATATCATTTACGTCTGTACTATATAGAGGTTCATGTTAGCAACTGTCAGGATATAATTGCAAGGGGAAATCATCTTTATTGTTTTATGATGTACAAATAAAATAAAATCGTAGAATGGCAGTCTACATTTTTGGCCGACTGTACATAAGATTACTGTCGGTATTTTGTATCACGGTTTGTAGTTTTGATTTTATAGTAGTCACAACAAAAATTTACACATTTGACAACTATAAATTATAATTAATCAATTTGGAATATTTTCTAAAAGCTATTAATGTAATTGGAATAATATGATTTAGTTGAAATCTTTGCAATTCATACCGAAACAAATAATCCTGTAGAGAGTTTGTTTAATTTTGCGTCAATTGTTACAAAGGAAACAAGTGATAGATACGGGGACTTGAAATCCTTCAAATGTTGAACCAAAGGAACCGATTAAAATTAAGTAGCTAATCAAAAATAAATTCAAAATAAAAGAATATCAGGTTTTGTAAAACTAACATTATTACCTACATCTTATAGATTATTGAAATGTACGTAGATAATTACAGTACAGTCTGTTACAAACTAATTGTTATATTTTTAGATGAGAGCATTGAAAGTTAATTGAGAATTTAATTATTTATTTCTTCTTTCCTATGAAACCTATGAAACTGTTAATATTTGTCTATGTAAACCTTTAACTCTATGTATAATTTACTTAAAATATTACATTCTTAACAAATATCGAATGGTTTCACAAAGTTACAAACGCACTATCCAGTCACTTGCAATGCGGTCAGCCGTGCTGCCGACCGCAAGCCAAAATATATACTTCACATTGATTTCTTTTGCGATGCGGCTACAAATCGTGCGTAGCCTTATATTTTTAACAATATCGATGAAAAATTGACAAAAGTGATAACTTTTGGCTTGACTACTATAGGACAACTAGCGATTTCCTAAAGATATTTTCCGTCACTGATTTTACATCATCGAATTGTAGGCCTTGTTAAAAAAAAGATGACAAGCTTGTTTTCAACTAGTCAAAAAAACACTTCTAGAAATGTCCCCACACAGCTTGTAAAGAAGAAATTTGAAATAGCACGTTGTGACATTATTATTTATTTTTAGTCAAATCACTTCGGATAAAAAATCTTAATTGGCATTTAGCACTCAATCGTTGGAAGTTTTAATGTTCTGGATTTTTAAAGGTTATATGACTAGGAAACAGTCTATTTCCACAGTAGGATAAAAACTGTGTGTCGTGGCAAGTCAAAGACTTTAGAAATATTCAATTCAACTAATGTGAACCCAGACTCGAAATTTGTGGATCACATATAATAATGTCCATCTTGCGCAGCATTTGAATAAACTCGAACTGCTCTACCGAGGCAGTCATTATCAATTGAAACCTAATATAATAATTAACAAAATCGTAACGTAAAAGTGTCCATACTTTAGCTAGAGTTACGAGCTATTAATATAAAATCACACTAATATTATAAAAGCGAAAGTTTGTGAGTGTGTGTATGTTTGTGATTTCTTCACGTCTGACGTGGAGCGATTTTAATAAAATTGAGTGTGGAGTTAGCTGACACCCTGGATTAACACATGGGCTAATAAACCGCGGGTAACACCACGGGGCACAGCTAGTAAAGAATAACTGTAACATAAAAACCTTTCAAATTGCTATGACGTTACAATTCAATAGCATACTCTTACACAAAATAAAGTTTTTTTTTTAATTTCTTATACCTACTGTTATGATGATACTGTATTATTGAAGATTCAATAATTAAAAATTTACATTTAAGAAAATGCTAATATGCTAATAATATAAATAAAAATAGTGCCATTTAGGATTAATGAGACATGATGGACTCATGTATTTACGCCGATCACTAGTTATTTGACTGTTGTTGAAACACTGTTTAAAATATTTTTTATTTACAGCGGATACTTTGCCAATCTTGAGAAGTAATGAAACTGTCGGTGTTTCTGGCCCAGACGGTAAGTAAATAACGTGTACAGGCACAGTAATGCGGTAAAAGAAGTGGGTTTTCTGTTGTTTTTGTTTTATACCACTATACACACATATTATATATAAGTAAGTAATTTTCAATGGAATTTGTGCAATAACTTTGCACTTGGTCTGCTGTTACTTGTAAACTTGTAAAACCTACTTAGCTGTGATAGTTTACCTTTTATTTTCATTGTAATATACTACTACTACGAGGTGAGACAAAGTTAGAAAACGGTCACCCATCTATGGACCGACAGTGATAACTTTGCTTAACATCGCATATACCTTGATCTGCTCGGTCGTCACTGAGTAAGTGCAATTATTGTATTAATGAAGTACCTACTTATATGGTAAGAAATGCATAAAAAATACAATAATATTCGGTCAGCAATATCGTACCTAATTTGTTAAAATCTCTGTAACATAGCAATAAATAGTTTTTAAGAACAGCGGCTAGATGGCGCTATTAAGGGTCTAACTTGCGTGCAAAAAAACTAACATAGACCGGGTAGATGGTCCACTTTCGGCCGCGTTATGGCAATTGAAAATCTCGGGTTCGATTCCTGAGTCTGAACTTTTCAAATTAATTTATTGTATTAATAAAGCAAAGTAATTGGCAAGCAATGCCAATAAAAAATAATTTAATATAAAAATGCCTTCAAAACTAAATTACTGTTAGGTCGGTGCCAAACGGCCAAGCCATGAAATATACAAGCCAAGCCAACAACAGAAAACCCACTTCTTTTACCGCATTACTGTGCTGGGTACCTACGGAACCCTACATTGTGCGTGGTTCGAAATGCTTGCAAAAACTTTTTGAAGCCAGTTTTATATCTTAAAAAAACATTCCTTTCTTTACGTAGTTATAAGATTAAAAAAGAAATAGAGCCACACATACATACAAACATAATGTCTGTCGAGCGGTGGAGTAAAAAATACACGTTAATTCCTTATTGTAAATAATTTGTATTTTTTTGTATTTTCTTGCAGGAGAGATAATTGGCGAAGTCGAAGGTGTGGAGACGGTACAATAAACGAAACGTCGATTTCTCAAGCTTTTATCAGCAGGCGCAGATCCAAGGGGGTGGGGCAACAGGGGCAATTCGTGGCAATTAATGGCAATTCGTGGCAATTAATGGCAATTCGTGGCAATTAATGGCGTCCCTCTTAGACTCGACTGAAACACCTTTTTTGGAATTTAAGAATTTTACAATAGACTATTGTGTTTTGGTAGGCAATTGCACCCTCCCCATTTCCTTCAGCGATGGTGGCTGGTGTACAGTAACTGGTGTTAAATCAAATGCACCCACGCCTTGTCTTGCGAGCGACTCACACTTGGCCGGCTAAGTTGCCATTAAAAAAAGTTCTAAACTCGCGCCTGTTTATTAATAATCAGAATGTATTGTTTAATTATTTGAAACGGTAATTGTAGTTGAAATAAATAGAGTATGCGAATTAGTTTTTATTTAATTATACTCTGAGTACAATGTTATCCGTAATAAGTAGAATCAAAGGTGCAATTCAATTTCAATCCATGTGAATAGTAAATCTATTTCGTGGCTCAAAACAACTTTAATATTTTTCAACTATTCACACATTTACCTCAACAAACAAACGATAAACGATTTCATACTCAATTAGGTTTAAATCATGGACTGGAGAATTCCACTGGAGGAATTTCAGGGTGGAACAACAGGAACAAGAACAGCCACCATTGAGTAGCCAGCTTAGGCCGTTGCCAACGTAGTAAACCGTAGCGGAAACATCAAACAGTCAACATTGCGATCGCCTTGGGGAAACAGTCTTAAGCGGTAGACACCATTCTGAAACTTAAAACAGTTTTTTTTAGTAATGTAGCCAATGAGAAATATCCACTGCCGATGAAAGATACGTGGAATCTGTAGATATGGTAGCGAGTTCTACGAGTTTTTGACATAATATGATAATAAACTTTCTGTGTAAAATTTACTTTAATATCTGGATATACAACCACTTTATCAGTCGGTTACTTGATCATCTGATATCTCAGAATGCTAACTAAATGTGAACTTAAACTTCTTTATGATTAAGCTTCGTATTGAGAGGTAATCTAGCACAACCAGGGTGGTAAATAACACAAAGAAATTAATGGCAATTATCATATATTCTCAAACTAGTTCGGTCTGGTTGTATCAAGGATTCAGGAATAGGTAGGCATACTAATGTTGGTTCTAAGAGGACCTATTGGCTAGGAAAAAGGGCCAACAAGAAACCAGCCAGAATTCTAATAAATATTTGCCATAGAACATTTCTTATGTTACAACTACATTACAATTAGGTATAATTACCATAAATACCATAAAGATACTTTGTAACATTACCAATTCACAACATCACCAAATTTTTCAAAAAAATTGAAAAAAGCTCTGGCAACCCCATTACTGTTTACATTGTCACTACGTATTTTAAAATTAAAATTTCTTTAAATCATAGCTAAGTCACATAAAAAGTTGTGCAATCACATGATACAATGACTATCTATAAGTGAAAATGTTTGTTAGAACTTACAGCAAGTGCAAATAAACTTATACAATAATAAATATATGTTACTCTTAGCCTCAATAACATTATATGTCAAATAAGTCAAATACTCCCCAGGTTTTATGACGATCTTTTCTCCGGCTTTACCTATTGTTTGCGAACTTGACATTACATGTACATGTAGAATCCCGACGTATCACTAGAGCTGTTTTGCATCCTAAGTGAATAAAGAATTTTGAATTTTGAATCACATTTAAAAACGAATAGTGCCGTGTTTCAAATAACAATAACACGCTTTAATGATAAAAATCTATTTAAATACAAAGCGTGTGCGTATTTTACTAATAATAAAACGAAATTAAACAAAAATACGAAACAAAACGGATATATTTTGAAAATCTAAATGTCATTCCGTACAACTAGCTCCACTTCGGCCATAGAAACGGCGAATAGATAAATCAATTTATTGTTTTCCTACTCGGCACTTTAGCTTCAGCTAGCTTCACTTTAGCAATAGGTGTGGCGAAAAGTAAAACTAAAATAACTTCTTTACCTAGCACCAGAGGGCGCAAATGATACCAGAGTAAAAAAGTATTTTACTTTAGGTAGCTTTGGTAGTTAAAAAAAGAAATAACCAAGAACAAGATAAACGTATTACTTACTTAAAGACTATATGTTAGGGTACCCCGCAAAGAAAAGAAAAAACAAGAAAAACTGCAGAAGAACTTTAAATCTGGAAATAGAGGACAATGACAATAAAGACACAAATTGTAAGAAAAATGTAACAATGCAATTAACAAACAATATAACTTATAAAACAACACAGGCCAGTTCCAAAATAATTAATCCAATGCGAGCAATCAAACTTTAAAGGAGAATCGATTGAAGCCTGCAGAAAATAAAACCGCAACATCTCAGACTGACACAAGAGCTGCTAGGATTTTTATATTAGGTGATGAACAAGTGAGTGGCCTAGGATTATCACTGACTAAAACCAGAAGGAATAAATGGAACAACCGTTATTCAATCTCAGCTATGGTTAAACCAGGTGCAGAGTCTTCTCAAATTATAATTATGGACACTCGGATATGTTAAACACGCTCACGCAACAAGATATAGTTATAATTTATATTGGAATGCATGACCAAAATCCCTCTACATTACACAAAGACATAATTATGTATTTTATTAGATAAGCTAAAAATTGTCAACAAGTTTTTTTACTCAGTGTGCAAAGTAATCGATACCTGAACGAGCATGTTTTAAATCAAGGTATTAAACTGATAACTCAAAACTTTTCTAACTGTGAATTTATCTGTCATACAAATTTTTTCAACTGTATTTACTATCATAGACAAAACAACAAATACTATTTGAAACAACTTAGCTTTAAACTAAATCAAAGAGTAAACTAATACTACGGAAAAAGAGGGCCCTCTTGCAGTGTAAAAAAGCAAACCGTTTTGATTTTGACAGACGACAATGCGCCATCTGAATTTTGTTTCCAGAAATATCATTCATGCGGTATGGTATGCTAGTTATATCTGTAGGTTTTATTATCAACAACTCATTTTATTAATTTCAACGATTGTTTTAAATGTTCTTATTTTTTTAAGAGAGGCATTTTTATGTTTTATATTGAATATCAAACTTTAAAATGACTCATGAAAAATACTAACACGTCATGGAATCGTTGAGAATAATAAACAACCTTGTTGCTAATAGATGATTCAGTTATTTGTGGTAGAAAAAAATAAGAAAAGATGAGTTTTTATATTATTATAATATTTATTATGTACCTACCTACCTACAACTAGGTTTTCTAACAAAAACGCGACATTATCCAAGGTCATATTTTAAACAATAAAGTGTCCGTTGCAAGATAAAATTTAATCTATAGATTAAATTTAACACGGGGCCTATTCAACGCACTTGTACGAAATTATCACAGCCACAATTATGAAATGGAACAACAAACACGCAAACGCAAGATAACACATACATTATTAAAATAACTGATAGCTTAGGGCTTTTGAAATTATCGCCTATGAAATTCATTTAAATAATACAATCAATGAATAAAACTTCCAATTCTTTGTGGCTTGTTTGACAGTTGTCAAAAGATAACTTTTTTCTAGTACCATAAACAAACTGGACTCTTACTATAGAGGCCAGTATTATTTAGTAGTGACAAACAACATTATTTTAAAATAAAGCATTTTAAAAACCATTATTTGATATAACAAATATAAAAGCACTGTTTTATTATTTTTTTAAAACAAAATAAAACCTAAAATTTTGTTCAAAATGGTAACGCCATCTATTGAACTTGAAGGTAATTAGGTAGTGACTAAATATTTTCGGAAACAAAAAACAGATGCCGACTCTTCAATTACTGATCTGTCACTTATACGACAGTGTCCCCACCCTGAACTAAATACTGAAATTGACTATCTGACTTACAGCCAAAATTTTCTAACAAATAAAGTACCTATTAATAAAAAGGCTAAATATCCCAAAATAATTACACCTAAGACTAAAATGTTTCAAAAATCTATATTAAACTATTTCCCCTTAATAGTAATAAATTCGAAGAAAATTAAATGATTCAGTAACTAAAACAAGTATTGATACAACTAGTTATCATTCTCTTTTTCGTGTATAAACATATATCTATTTTGCACCAAAACGTAAGCGGCTTGATTATTAAATCGAACATTCTAATTATTCATCATTCAATTACGTACACGTAGAAAACTTTATGGGTGTTATAAGTATCACAGAAACAAACATGAAAATGGATGATAATCAACATCTATATATTCCAAATTATACACTCTCTACATATTATTCCAGGAACGAAAGATATGGAGGTTCATGTATACTATTAAAAAAATGTCATAAGAGCCACGTTTATGACGTAAAAAAATGGTGCAAACCGAACATAATAGAGTGTTGTGTAGTTGAATTGCAGTCTCCAAAGCTTCATAAAAAACGATAAGTACATTAACAATTTAGATAGTATTTTGAATGAAATAGGCCTTGTACGTAAAAAGAAGGTTAAAATATGTAGAGATTTCAATATAGACATATTAAAAAATAGTAATAATTCTCTTGAATTTGAAAATATACTGAATAGCTATAATAATAATAATATCTTGGGACAACTCACACAACGCTATCTGATCCCAAACTAAGCAGAGCTTGTACTATGGAAACCAGACAACTGATTACTTATACATAAATATTTTAACATACATAACTTATATATATCTAAATACATACATATTTTAGATAAATAACACCCAGACACAGAATAAACCATCGTGCTCATCACACAAAGTTTTATCCTGGATGGGGATCGAACCCACGCCCTCTTGCGTAGCAGTCGGATACACTCCCACCGCGCCACAGAGGACATGACAGTAGGAGTGCGCGAACCCACACGTTTATCAAGTGGCACCTGCATAGACAATATTATTCATAACATCAGGGGTAGTAAATGTGTAGTTACAGAGTTGGGTGTATCAGATCACACCGCGCAAATTATAAGGTGTCCTGTTAAGGCGTCTAGTAACCTTCCGTACTGGTACGTATTAAAGCGGAAATATAGCGATGAGAATACAAGTTTGAAAACTGCTCACAAAGTTTGTCCTTTAATGATATTTTCAACATTAGTGACCCAAAAGAAGCATTCAACAAGTTCTATAACAGTTTTAAATGCTACTATGGTATGTGTTTTCCGCTTATGAAAATAAGAATTAGTGTAGAAAAAAAAGTAAATTGGCTAAGTAAAGGAATTAAAATAACAGCGCAAACGCCAAATGCATTGGCAGTTTCTTAAAACTTCCAATTCTAAAAATAAAAATCGTTTTAAAATGTATTTGTAAAGATTGAAATTTTGATTATTGATTGAATTCATCTAGCAAAAAAAGCACGAAATAATCCATACTAATATTATAAATGTGAAAGTAACTCTGTCTGTCTGTCTGTCTGTCTGTCTGTCTGTCTGTCTGTCTGTTACGCTTTCACGCTCAAACAGCTGAACCGATTTAGATGAAATTTTGTATGGAGATAGTTTGAGTCCCGAGGAAGGACATAGGATAGTTTTTATCGCGATAACCGACATCCATGCGGGCGGAGCCGCGGGCGAAAGCTAGTCATTTTACAAATAATGGACAAGAGCAAAGCCACCTGGCAAATAATAAATATTAACAAAAGTAATAATAAGCCGATAGAAGCAATAAATAGAATTAAAATTTGTAATTAATTTATAAGTAATCAACAGCATTGTTGATTACTTATAAATTAATTACAAAGTTGTTAGCTCAAGTTTTTAATTACTACTTTATTGATTAAATTGACACATCAAATTTTAACAGTACTAATAATTATAAGACATTTAACACTAATTGCAATTCAATATTCTTAATGCCTACAATTCCTAACGACATTATTAAAATAACTAGTTCTTTAAATAATACAAATAGCTGTAGATACGATGGTATCACAACCATAATAATCAAATCTGTATCATATATGATAGCGCCTATACTCAGCTACATTTTTAACGCATGTGTTAGATATGGTGTTATATGGCTATGTAAATAGCCATATATATAATCAATCCATGTGTTGGATTTTGATATCTACTATGTAGATATGTTTTGGAATATTGATTCTTCCAGTTTATATATTGTTGTATAAAACCGAACGAAGGTTTGGTGGAACTGTTTTATAAGTTTGAGAGGTGGTCTGGAGTCTGATGACGGTGTAACCATCACATTGTATTGACTGGTTATCATAACGATGATTATAAGATCATCCGTGTCTGCACTATGTTTGGTAGTTATGTTATACTGTATGAAATACCTACTTGTGGCACAGAACAATTCAAAGATCTAATAAATCAATTATTTATATTATAGATGTACCCACAGATATTTTAGGATGATGTTTGTATTGTGATTAATACTGTGTCAGTTGTTTATGATGCTTATGATATTAGACATGAGAATGCATTGCAGAGGTTGGAATAAATATACTAAATGTAATTGCAACTGATAATATCATTAATGAATTAGACTAAACTCTTTTATCACAGATGTACCTATTAAACAAACTCTAATGTGGGATCCTACCCACATATGTAGGTATTTGATGAAACAATATAGTTAATACAGTTTTTTTTTTTTTTTTTTTTCTCTTTATTTATTTAGGGGCTTTTATCTTAAAAAGTATGCCAGCCCCATCATACCATATTCATTTATCGTACAGTAGGTTAAAATATTACTTAATTTAAACGACTATCGCTTGACCAATTTACAGAGCATCCTTGCGCCCTCAGATGTTGGTTCCGCTAGAATGCTCTGCATTACACCAACATTTATACGATTTATCTTTAAATCTTTCATAATGGCTTCCCTAGTGCCTTGGTTCTTAGCACACTCCATCAAAAGATGTTGGACATCGTCAATAGTGTTGCAGACATCACAGTTTGGTGATTCGACTTTCTTCATCAGATATCCAAATTTTCTTGATGGAATGTGCCCCGAACGAAGTCTATGTAAAATTATACAAAATAATCTGCTTATTTTAGCATTAGTGAACCATGGACAGCGAAGAGGCTGACTCTGAATGGTTTTATACCAAATTCCCTTCATGTTTGAAATTTCATCAAATCTATATTTCCAATTATTGTATATTTTAATTATATATTTATTCAATACTTCTGAGTAGTGAGGAACCATTGTTATAATTTGGCCCTGGGAAATTGCTAATTTTGCAAGACGGTCAGCCTCTTCGTTGCCCCTTAGACCTATGTGAGAAGGAATCCATTGCAACCTAAGACGTATGCCAAACTGATTTATTTCATTTATTTGATTGAGGATAGCATAGGCTACCGAAACACCTCTGTATCCAGAGACGCATCGAGCCACGTGCTGAAGAGCACTTTCACTATCTGTAAGAATTACATATTGCTGGTGGTTTAAGTTATCTTTTATATAATTTAAAGCCTCTGAGATTGCAACCAACTCTACCGTCATTATTGATATACAAGAATTAATTTTGAAAATCCCATGTCTGCCTTGTTCTGGTTCTACAAAAGCAGCCCCTTGACCATTAGCGCTCTTCGAACCATCGGAGTATATTTTACACCAGTTTTTGTATTTGCCATTCAGCTCTTTAATAATATCACATTTCAAGGAATTTATTTCATGTGCACTTTTAGGACCCTTGACGCTTTCTAAGTCAATAGATACGTATTTTTTGATGTTAATGCTACTAACCCAGAAATCCAACGAAAACATCTGCAATGGATCACTTGCACTTACGTTATCTAAAATATCGTCGTACGTTGTCATAATTAGAGGTTTTTTTTTATTCTGCCAATAAATTCAGTCCGGTGCAATGCGCGCTCCGATACGGTCGTGCTTACTCTGTACGCGTATTGTGCGGCTATAATCGCTATACGTCACTATGAGTTCTCAGCAACTTATAGCTAACGAACTGTTGGCATTTATTCAAAATGCTATCGATACTATGGACGAAATCAGCATTTTGCAGATCTGCAAATCGAACTTCAAGGAAGATGAGATTAGCAGTGGCAAGAGGTTGATTTTCCAAACCCTTGGAAAAATCGACCAGATGCCGCCCCGCAGGAGAGATGGAACTGAGAAGAGTATCCAGGACATCATCACCTTGCTGAAAGAGACTGATCCGGACGACGTACCAGCTTACGTGGCCAAAGAGCTGCGGAAACTGCCCCCCGTCAGTTTTGACCACGTCGACGTCACCCGGCTGTTGAAGGACATCATGTTCTTGAAAACAAGCCTGGCCGAGGTACAGACCAAGCTGGAGGTGTCAG